>BOPN01003155.1:52500-55000 GCA_017312705.2 Penaeus japonicus | reverse complement strand
CTTTGACGTTGGAGGTCGCGGGTTCGAGACTTGAATGAACCTTAGCTTGGAAAAAGCTAGCACTTGTTTTGCGTATTTGCCGGTACACGAGAATGCTTTGTGGATATTAATACTCAAGCGATCCATTCGGTAAATACTATTTCTTAGGCGCGAGTGAAGGAATGTATAAGGATAGAAGAAAAAATATGAATGAGTATATTTATCTTTTACAAACATATATACTATATTCATATTTATGCTCCTTTTTGCAACGCCCTTAATCGATTTGACATTTATATATCATGTTATTTAAAGCTGAAATTGAATAGAGACAATGAACATTTAATATTATGATATGATATGAAAATAGGGGATAGTGATAGAACTATTAATGAGCATGGCGAAAGCACGATTGCATAATACCAGTAATGATTATAATGCAGATATTAAAGGAAGAAGGAAAGAATGTGAAAGTAGTAATTACTGAACTATTATGGTAAGGATAATGATAACAATGGAGATAATGCTGATGATCAAGAAGATGATAATGATTTTGATAATGAAAATGTGATGAGGGTGGTGAAGATAAGAAGATTAGCTAACAGACGAATCATATATTTTTTTTTATAGTGTTTACTAATATTTCAAACACACCACATACACACACTCACTCACCCACTCGCCCCCTCGCTCCCTCGCCCCCTCGCTCGCTCACTCACCCACTCACACTCACTTTCACTCTCACTCACTCACACACGGAATCAGAGCAAAATAATAGGAATTAGTGAAGAAAGAGAAGAAGGAGGAGAAAAAAGAAGGAGGATTAGATGGAGGAGGAGAAGTAGAAGTAGAAGAAAAGGAAGGAGAATAAGAAGAAAAGAAAAAGGAAAAAAAAGAAATAGAAAAATGAGGAGTTAGAATAAGAAAAAAGAAAAGATAAACAGATGAAAAACAGGAAGGCAGAGAAGAGAAGTAAATAAGGCATAAAAAGGTAAGGCGAAGAATGAGGAGGAAGAAATTTTGATAACAAAAAGAAAAAAAAAAGAAAAAAAAGAAAAAAGAAAAGAAACGGAGATCGGAAGGAAAGGAGGAAGAACGTGAAAAGGCATAGGCTAAAAGAAAATGAAAAAAATAAGTTAAGTAGAAAATCGAGAAGTGAAAAAAAAAACGCGAAGTAGAAGAAAATGATAATAATAATGATACAAAAAAAAAAAAAAAAAACAGAAGAAAAAAAAAAAAAAAAAAAAAAAAAAAAAAAAAAAAAAAAAAAAAAAAAAAATGCACTTTCAATCAATAATCGCATATGATTTTTGTTTCGAATCTTCTGTCGTATTCTGTAGAGATGAATGTCCACTTTCGGAATAAACTCTTTTTTCTTTTATAATTTCTATAATTAAATAAAGAAAAGAAAAATATCTAACCATACACCTATCAATATTTTTAAGAGGAAGATAAACTGTATAAAGCTATCGTCTAGTTTGACAGCATTTATTATTCACTGATATTAAGAATGCAACTGTTTCTATCAAATTGTCTTTCTTTACCCTTATTACTGTCATTAAATTTTATTTCTAATAATCATAATCAATACCACTTTAAAAATTTCAATGATTGACCAGGCTTCTGTGCATATATATGACATATATATCATATGTTATCATTATATTTTCATACATATTAACATGTTTTGAAAACTATTCTAAATCATCATTGGCGTTATCTGCAGCGTCAAAGACCCGCAATCATTTCAACTTGATGGGCGGAGCATAGACAGTGTCGGGCGTACGACAGAGAAAGTGTCGTACTGCTCGAGCAAAACTAGCCGTCATGCTCACAAAGCGACCCGTGCCTCTGTGGCGCACCTTTGAAAAATTATAATCTTTACAATTATTTGCTTCTACCCATAATTAACAACACCTTTGAGTTCATAGAACCTTCAGGCCTAGGACAGTTTATGTCAAATAGTTTATGTGATTTCATGTAATGCCAGAGAAAATATATACCCAGACAGATACATTATTTCTAGTTTGCTTTTATTCATTCTTATGAAGTGAAGTTGAATATGTTAACATCATGCTATTCTAAGCATGGAATTGTTTATTTCTTCAAATAGCAGTTGTGCAGATCAGCAGCCAGTAAATAAATCTTATTTGTGCTAACATAAAATGCATTGCATGACACATCAATTAGAGCAAAAATAATTCTAGGGTTATTCACCTAGGTATGCTATACTTTATATTTTCGTGATATTTTCATTACAATAAACAAGAGTTATCTTTACATTAGGGTGGACTTTTCACTTAAGTGGCGATTAGATAGGGATAATACTATAGGTGCATTACAAAGGTAATGTTGAAAAGGGATATTACACAAAGCACATTACTTGCTAAAATTATAGGTTATCACTGTAAATGAACAAAACTCAGGTATTTTATTATGTTACATGTGTTACCGACTTGATTTACTCCAGTTTTCTGTGAAGATACCACTTCCTGTCCATCAGATGTAAACAAATTCTAAC
>BOPN01003155.1:40000-42500 GCA_017312705.2 Penaeus japonicus | reverse complement strand
TGGCCGCCCTCCATCAGTGTAGGCTGTCCGGGGAAGAAAAAGGGCGTGATCGGTTACTTGTGTTGTGTGATATCTAATGAGAGGTTACTGCAGAGTGTTTTGCAATGGTAGATGATCGCTCTTTATATCGGCAAACAGTCAAGTCAGATCAAATAATTGTTTCTGTCTCTTTCCATCATTACTCGCGGGTTTATTTGTCAGTACCTGTATCCCGCCCTCCCTCCCTCCCTACCTCCCTCCATCCTACTGTATTGGCATTATGTCAGTTAATTGTAACCGCCTAGAAATATTAGCATCGGCCATCCTTCTTTAATTGGTGATTATGGGCGGTACAAGATAAAAGAATCAATCACTTTTTAACACAGTTATCATTAGCGTCCCCCTTGCGGTTGAAATTGGAACTACGGTATCAGTCTACCTTCTTCGTGTGCCGCGTAACAAACATCTATCACCTGAGAAACTTTCATATTTTGGTTTCGCAAAGCTGACCTTACTGTCATTAATGGTCTCCGATATTCTAAAATTACTACAAGTATTTCTTAGAACCTTAAATCAATTTTCTTTGCAAGATTCACGCTTTAACTCAAAACGGAACGAACCAATTCATTCATTAACACGAGTACTAACATCATCATTCACAAAATTTATAAAAAACACTAACATTTGGTATATATCTTTGACACAGGTGATCCTTCCTTCAGCGAGTCTAGGTCGCAACTGCCGCACAGATGTATAACGTTGCTTATTTATAGTCGTTCAGGAGGGACCTTCATTATGGTATTGACCAACGCGACTCGCTTCAGGCAAGAAGTCTGCACCGACTAGAGGTATCTCGCTCGCTTATATCTACGAATTTTAGATCTTAAAAACACTTTCTTTGGTGAGAAAATCTTTTATCATGATCAATATATTAAAATGATATACAAGTACATAAACACAATAAGGCCCAGACCGCCGGTTAGCCGACACAAGGAAAATTTGTGAAGTCTCGAAGGAATTACGTCATCCGCGTAGACTCCCGAAGCGTTTCTCTGGCAAGACCGTCATTCGCTTACGTCATGCGCTCGTGCGGGAAGCTGAGGAAGGACGCTGTTCGGTTTAGAGGTAGATACTATAGTCAGCATGTATTTATTTTCCTAATGTTATCATTAAACTCAAATAAACCAGCACACACACACACACACATTGCCATGTTTATATTTCTTTTCTGATTTACAGCAGCCTAACACAAATAAATACAAATAAAAAATATGTACAGATATAGACCAAAAGCCCCCCCCCCAAAAAAAAAAAAAAAAAAAAAAAAAATATATATGGACATGTAGAGGAAGAAAGAAAGAAATATCGTTTAGTTTTAAAATGAATTACATCAGTAGTATGATACCGGATATACAGTGCAATTCAGAAACCAACATGTGCTTTTATAGTTACGACTGTGCCTTGCAGCTTACAAAATATTCCGGGGTATTGGCATTTTGAAATTTTTCTTTGTTGTTGACGGACAAAGGTTTATGTAGCAACACAGAAATTAACTTACACACACGCATGCTAGTAACCCCCCACCCCCCGCACACACACACAATACCACACACAAACACACACACACACACACACACACACACACACACACACACGCACATACACACACACAAACACTAACAAACACGTACCAAATATAAAATCCCTGCACGCACAGTGATATAATTTTCAGCATCCTTGGAGATTGGAATTGTAAGAGAGAGAGAGAGAGTGTGAGAGAGAGAGAGAGTGGCCTCTAAGGAATGCAATAATAACTCTGCCTTTCATAACACTCAAGTCCAGATATCTAGCTGCCTGTATCTATCTATATCAATACATCTCTAACTATCGACACTAGGTATCTAGAATAAGAAGGAGAAAGATAGAGGGAGGAAGAGTGAGGAAGAGGGAGGAAGAGGGAAATAGGTAGATGATAATTATAATCCCATGAAAAAAGGAAGCCTTGTTATCTTGGGGGCATAGCAGCTAAATAGGAGGTTCAGGAGACAGGCTATAGTTTGGCTCAAGGGTTTTAAAGGGACCGGTGTTAGGCACGTGAAGGGGGGAGGGGGAGGGGTAGGGGGAGGGGGGGAGTAGGAGTGGCAGGTAAGATGGATAGCCAATATGCACTATAGTTGTTTGTTTAAAGGTTGTTTAAACCTATTTTCTTATCTACGGTATGAAATACATAAACTTATGTATCTGAAATCCTCATATAAGTTTATGCCTCTTCCATGACACATCTACGCTTAGAAATGATAATGAAATACCACCTAAACAACCACATAGACGTTATTCTATTCTTGTATAATTCATTGCGACAAAATCCTCCTACTTCAAGAATATTCCTATTGCTGAAATTCCAAGACTGCGATGAGGATCTCCAGAACCGCGCTCGGAACGATATTTTACTAAGAAATACAGTTGCTAGAATCTCACAGAAGAAAATCGTAACCCCAGCCTGCAATTTTCTTTCCTAGTT
>BOPN01003155.1:7500-10000 GCA_017312705.2 Penaeus japonicus | reverse complement strand
CTAAAAATATCACGTACGGTACACAAAGACCAAAATAGAGAAACATATATCATTGTCGTGTTACCAAGGGTGGCTCAAACTTCATATATAAACCCTTATATAGGAAACTTATATATAAAAAAAACTTCATATATAAAACTTCATATATAAACTCTTTCCATCAATACTAGAAGGCTTTTGTAATAATGGAATCGTACCTGATATATATTCCCTTTTTTATAGTTTTTTATAGTTTTTTATATTCTTCCTCCTTCTATAAATGATTTTCCTTTGTACTGAATATTCATTCGTGATGAATATACGGGAAAAGAAAAGAAAAGAAAAAAATATGAATAAATATAAAAATAAGAGCACATATAAGGAATACAGCAAAAGATGACGATATCTATGTATACAGAAATTAATGTTTGCACGCGTGTAGACCTTGTGAGATGCTACAATCTACCTAATCTCGAATTATGCTTTTGAGATGGCAATACAATGATAACTTAAATGATACGAGAAAGACTCATATTATTGTGTTCATACCCAACTAGGACAAAACAACAACAACAAACCTAATTTTGTCCACACAATCACCACCAGCATTTATAACAATTTCCACATTTCCTCAGCATCACGTGTCAGTATAGAAGGCTGTTGGTTGACAGTCCTCTCAGCTGCTTCTTGCTTTGTACGACCGTTAAATCAGGTTGTGCAGAGGCAAGCATGCTTACTTCTACAGCCCGATTTAAGGATGCTCTTTTGATCAACAGAATGGGATTTTTTTTATCTATTGTATCGGCCGATCGATCTAAATCTATTATTTTTTTCTATCCAAATCCATAAATTTCTCTGTCTAATTCTATTGATTCTTTTATGTAAATCTGTTATCTAAATCTATCAATTTCTCTATATAAATCCAATAATTTTTCTATAAACATGTATCACATTTCTACCAAAGTCTATTACTTTTTTCTGTGTAAATCTTATAATTTATCTGTAAAAATAAATTAATATCCCCATATAGATCTAATAATTCTATTCAAATTTGCATGGTTTCCTATCTAAATCTATATTTGTGTAAATTTATTCATTTCTCTCTATGAATACAAAAAATCTCAAGCAATAAACTTTTCTGTATAGTTCTGTAAATTTGTCTATTTTAGTTTGTTATCTTTTATGTAGATCTATTCATTTCTCTATATTAATCTATTAATTTCTTTATCTAAATCTGGTAATTTGAATTCTCTATCTAAATCTATTAATTTCTCTATCTAAATCAGTTGATTCAAATTCTCTATCTGAATCTATTTAAATCTTTCAATTTTCTATCTAGATCTATTCATCTTCATATCTAAATCTATTCAGTTTCCATCTAAATCTATTATCTTATTCTATCTAATTCTACTATTTTTTATTATCAATTTGGATCTATTAATTTCTAAATCTAATTCTTATAATTTGTCTACTTAAGTCTATTAATTTATCTCTCTAAATCTATAATTTTCTCATCTGAAACTATATTTTTTTCTGTTTAAATCTATCTTTTTTTATATCTAAATCTATTAATATCCATAGCTAAATCTATTGATTTCTCCATTAATTTCTATCTAAATCAATTGATTTAATTATCCTATTAAAAAGGATTCATTAATGACTTCAGTTATACATTTCAGGCGAGTCATTGTTGAAAAAAAAGAATAGTACATGTTTCAGTGATTCATCGTTTGAGAAGGTGTATAGAGTGTGGGGGGAGGGGGGGACTTATTCAAAACGAAAGCTAGTTAACTTTCACTACATGGATCTACAAAAATCTGTCATTATTCATCTCCTGCTTTCATTTTTCTCATTCTTTTCAGAATCATTATATATAACCAAAGGATACCTAACAAACATGATACATATAAAAAGAAGGGGAAAAGTATACCCTCCCGCCCACAAAAAAAAAAAAAAAAAAAAAAATCCGGGGAGACAAAGAAAACGAACACCAACATAGACAAAGTAACTCATACGACTACGTTCTCTTTCATATACCCCCCCCCCCTACCGGCTCCCATACACCTATACACCTTTCCCCCCGCGAATACAACCTGACACCCATGTATACTCATGCCCCCCCCCTTCCCCCACATTCCCTATAACTCCCCCCCCCCCAGTCGATACATCCATACATCCACCCCCCCCCCATATATCCAACCGTCACCTATACCCACATACACACATACTCCCCCCACTTCGCATACCCAACCTTCCCCCTATAGCCAAATACACCCATGCCCTCCACCTGCCCCCAACCTCCCTCCCCTATCCCCCCCATATCTCCTAGGCGACATGAAAAGCCTTACATAAGCGGCGCCTCTCCATGGAAACCCGAAATCAACAGAACAGGTCTAATGCCACACCGGCTACGAGGTCGTTGGAATGTAGATGGGAGAATGAGGGGGAGAGAGAGGTATAGATAGATAGATAGATAGAGAGAGAGAGCGAGAGAGAGAGAGAGAGAGAGAAAGAGAGAGAG
>BOPN01003154.1:170000-173186 GCA_017312705.2 Penaeus japonicus | reverse complement strand
TCTCTCTCTCTCTCTCTCTCTCTCTCTCTCTCTCTCTCTCTCTCTCTCTCTCTCTCTCTCTCTCTCTCTCTCTCTCTCTCTCCCTCCCTCCCTCCCTCCCTTTCTCTCTCTCTCTCTCTCTCTCTCCCTCCCTCCCTCCCTCCCTCCCTCCCTCCCTTTCTCTCTCTATATCTATCTATCCCTCACTCATTCAATCCCGTGTTTCTCCGTATTTTTCGTTTGCTCTCTATATCAATCCTTCCTTATTTTTATTTATTTTTTCATTTCTTTCGGATAAACAAACGGCGGGATAACCTTGCCGAAGTCTTGACTCCATTGTTGAAGAATTTCCGGTTAGCGAAGGTATGGTAACACTGAGCGCTTTGCTCTCAATTGTCCATAGGTAATCATATGTTTTATTTTGTCTTTGTTGTTATTGCTGGTATTATCATTGCTATCGTTATTGTTGGTTTTGTTGTTATTATTGTCGTTTTTATTGTTGTGTTATTGTTATTATTATCATTATTATTATCATAATTTACTGTTATTGTTATTGTTATTATTATCATTATTATTATCATAATTTACTGTTATTGTTATTGTTATTATTATTATTTTATTGTTTTTGTATGGTTATTATTATTATTTTATTGTTTTTGTATGGTTATTATTATTATTATTATCATTGTTACTATTATGTTTATCATCATTATTATTATCATCATTATTACTATTATGTTT
This sequence comes from Penaeus japonicus, assembly GCA_017312705.2. Taxonomy (NCBI): domain Eukaryota; kingdom Metazoa; phylum Arthropoda; class Malacostraca; order Decapoda; family Penaeidae; genus Penaeus; species Penaeus japonicus. Next base: position 172,466 of record BOPN01003154.1, on the reverse strand, counting down.
ATTATTATGTTTATTGTTATTACTATTTTATTATAATTATTATAATTTACGCTTATAGTTATTGTTATCATCATTACTATTATTTCTGCATTATCATTATCTTTATTATTATTATTATCGTCATATTTCATATTATCATTAATGTTATGGTTATCATCACTATTATCATTGCTATCATCATCATTATTATCCTTATCTTTATCATCATCATTGCCATGATTATTATTATCATCATTATGATTATCTTCATTATCAGTAGTAGTCGTTGTTATCATGCTCATTATTGTCATCAATATTGCTTGCATCATCATTAACATTATCTAGTATTATCATTGTCATTATCATCACATCATCATTATTACTACTACTATCATCACCATTATCATTATTACTAGCATTATCATTATTATCATTAATAATGTTATCATTAATATCATTATCAGCATCATGATCATCATCATCATCATTATCATTATCATCATCTTTATCTTTATCACTATTACTGCAATCTTAGACATCATTATTGTCAATATCATAATCATTTTTAACACCATCATTGCTATTATCGTTATCACCATTATCATCATCACCATCCTTCTCATTATTATCAATATCAGCACTATCATCATTATTATCACATCACCTTTGCTAATGAGCTTTTATGTTTTTGCAACGAATACTTACAGACGAGTTAGGATGAAATTGGGTCAGATTGGGTCATGCGGACACTCATCTGGAAACCACGATGAACTTTGGATTCTTTTATATCGCGTAATCGTACTGATAGGAAAATAATTTTGTCGAAAAGCATTGTTGTAGATTTATGCATTTTTAGAGTGAGTTTTTTTTTATGAGGCTCTCTTTATTTCTTTCTCGTTTCTCTCTTTTTTCTCTTTCTTTGTCTGTCTTTCTCTCTTTTTATCTTTCTCTCTTTTTCACTTTCTGTCTCTCTCCTCTATATCTCTCTCTATCTATCTATTTATCTTCTATTTTCTCTCTTACTTTCTATCTATCTATATCTCTCTCTCTCTCGTTCTCTCTCTCTCTCTGTCTATCTATCTATTTATAGCTCTTTCTCTTTCTTCCTCTCTCTTTTTCTCTCTATCTCTCTCTCTTTCTCTCTTTCTATCTATCTCTCTTTCTTCCTCTCTGTCTTTCACTCTCACTCTCTTTCTCTGTCTCTCTCTCTTTCTCTGTCTCTCTCTCTATTCATCTTCTATTTTCTCTCTTACTCTCTCTCTCTCTCTCTCTCTCCCGTTCTCTCTCTCTCTGTCTATCTATCTATTTATCGCTCTTTCTCTTTCTTCCTCTCTCTTTTTCTCTCTATCTCTCTCTATTTCTCTCTTTCTATCTATCTCTCTTTCTTCCTCTCTGTCTCTCTCTCTTCCTCTGTCTCTCTCTCTTTCTCTCTCTCTCTCTCACTCTCTCTCTCTCTCTCTCTCTCTCTCTCTCTCTCTCTCTCTCTCTCTCTCTCTCTCTCTCTCTCTCTCTCTCTCTCTCTCTCTCTCTCTCTCTCTCTCTCTCCTATCTCCCTCCCTCTCTCTAACTTCCTCCAACGGCCAAAAAAATATTCTTCGCCTAAAGTTCAAGAAACCAATTGCTTTTCACTGACAGTTGCCAAAACATCTGTTTTAATGTATGTATCCTTCGGAAATAGCTATAGTTATATTTTGTACAATGTATTTCACTTTCGCTGGGCAGATTGCTCATGAAATCAGTTTATTTATCGTTTCTTTCATTTTGTGCGTTTTATTGATTATTCACATTTTTATCAACAAGGACTTTTGATCCTGTTTTAAATGAATTTGGGAAAGTGATTTTTTTCATTTATCGGTAAAAAAAAATATATGTAATTATATATGTATATATATATATATATATATATATATATATATATATATATATACATATATAATTTAATTATCTATTCATTTACTCATAACAACAACACCGCAAGTGAACCGTCGACTTCATGGCCGAGTGCGCAGATTGGAGCGCCGGGGGGAGGGGGGGAAGGGGGAAGGGGAGGGGGAGGGACGGAGGCATTATTATCATCTCAAGATCATTTGACATCGTCTTGCGCACCCCCGGGCTATAACGCGGGCGGGGGAGAGAGGGGGGAATATGGATGGGCGTAATGTGTATGGTGGGAAAGTAGGGCCTTGGGAGCGGGGTGGGAGGGGGTGGTGAGGTAGGGGGTGGGAGGTTGTTATGGGGGAGGGGAGGATGAGGAAGGGTTGGATATGGGCGGGGTTTGTTGAAAGGGCGGAAGGGGGAGGGGGGAGGGGGAGGGGATTGATGTAGGGGTCTATGGTTGAGAAGGGGGGTATGGAGGGGTTATGGGTAGGGGAGATAGGGGGAGTATATCCAAAAGGGGTTATTCGTGACCGCACTTGAGTAATGCTTTTCTCTTGCTCTTCCCTCCCTCCCCTCCCACCCTCCTTTCCTCCCCCCCACCTTCCTTCC
>BOPN01003154.1:135000-137500 GCA_017312705.2 Penaeus japonicus | reverse complement strand
CCGCACTTGAAATAGGGGTAAAGACGAAAAAGAAAAGTTCAGTAAGCTTTCGGTAGAGACAAAAAAGCTTATGAAACAGCGTAGGGACATGAAAATAACATCAATCAGAGACAAGATAGAATCAGCAGAGCTGACTAAGACGATAAGCAAGAAGAAAGATGATGTAGCCTTAAGGCAACAAAGAGGAGGCTCGGAATAGGGAAAAACCAAATGTATGCAGTAAAGAAACCCAATAGAGAGGTGACATACAATAAAAATGAAATTATCAAAGTAATAGAAGACTTCTATCGCGACTTATACCACTCAAACGATCAACCACGTACGGAGACAAACACAACAATTGGAGACGTTCCAAACATTACGGTAGAGGAAGTAAATAGGGCACTAAAAATCTGGCCAATCTTTTTAACAGATGCCTAAGCGTCGGTAAAACTCCGAATTCCTGGAAAAACGCAATAATAATTTTGATACACAAAAAGGGGGACACAAAAGACTTAAAGAATTACCGACCGATAAGCGTCCTTTCAATGATCTATAAACTGTTCACAAAAATCATCACAGCTCGCATCACCGATACATTACACTCAAAACAACCCAGGGAACAGGTAGGGTTCCGCAGCGGATTCTCAACTGCAGACCATATCCACACACTAGCACAAATAAAAGAGAAAACAAACGAATATAGGAAGCCCCTATGTATGGCATTCGTGGATTATGAAAAGGCATTCGATTCGGTACAGATATCTGCAGTACTAGATGCAATACGTAAACAAGGAGTAGAGGAAATATATTGCAGATTATTAGAGAAAATATATAGAGATGGTACAGCGACCATCAAAATACACGCAGAAACCAATAAAATACCAATAAAAAAAGGTGTAAGGTAGGGCGACACCATCTCATCGATAAGAAGTTAGATTGGAAGGAAAAAGGGATTAGAATAGGGAATGAGCACTTAAGCAATTTAAGATTTGTAGATGACATTGTTCTTTTCGGCGAGTCAGCAGACGTATTACAACGATTACTAAGCGATTTAAATAGGGAAAGTCTGAAGATTGGCCTTAAAATGAACATGAAAAAGACTAAAGTAATTTTCAACAGTCGAACCGCAGTTAAGCAAGTACAAATACAGGGCGAGGTACAAGAAGCAGTGAACGAGTATGTATATCTAAGGCAGCTCATAAAGACGAGTATATCCTGCGAAGCCGAGATAAAGCGGCAAATCAGGCTAGGATGGTGTGCCTTCAGTACACATAGTAATATATTACGAGGTCGTCTGCCACTCTGTCTAAAGAGAAAGATTTTTGACCAATTTGTCCTTCCCGTCATAACATATGGGTCAGAAACATGGACTACGACCAAGGCACTCGAGAGGAAATTAGTAAGTGCTCAAAGAGGAATGGAAAGGCTTATGCTAGGAGTTAGCTTAAGAGACAAGAAAAAAGCTACATGGATCAGGCAACAAACAAAAGTAGAGGATATACTCAAGAGCATAAGAAGAAAAGTGGCAGTGGGCTGGGCATATATATCGGAGACAAGACAACAGGTGGACAAAGAAAACAACAGAATGGAAAATATACGACACAATGAGACCAAGGGCAAGACCAATGACTAGATGGCGGGATGAAATAGCGAATTTCGCAGGAGTAAACTGGAATCAGAGGACACAAGACCGGAGTTACTGGAAAAGATTGAGGGAGGCCTACGTCCTGCAGTGGAATGATACAGGCTGATGATGATGATGATATACGTACATACATATACATACATATGTATATACATATATATATACATATACATACATATATATATATGCATATATATATATATATACATATATATATATATACATACATATACATATATATGTATATATATACATACATATATATATATATTTATGCATATATACATACATATATATACATATATATACATATATATATACATATATATACATACATATATATATATATATACATATATATACATATACATACACACACACACACATATATATATATATATATATATATATATATATATATATATATATATATATATATATATATATATATATATATATATATATATATATATATGTGTGTGTGTGTGTGTGTGTGTGTGTGTGTGTTTATACATATGTATATTTATATATATACATATATATATATGAATGTATGTATGTATATTTATACACGTTTGTAAATATATACTTATGAAATGCACATACAAATGCATACAAAGTAACTCAATTCCTGTTGTAACGCACGTTCAGAAAAAACAAGCACAAGCACAAATGCGCGTTCAGCCAACCCGTGCATAAGGATTGAAATTCTATACTTGTTTATCGTAAATAGGCCTTACCTGCCTCCTAGGATACGTTCGCTTTCCCTCGCACCCAGGATTAGGTCCTTCACCCGCCCTGGCTCCATCCACACGGTATATAAATCGCGCTCTGTCAGGAACCGCATCACACTCGTCCTCTTCCTGCTCCGGA
>BOPN01003154.1:125000-130000 GCA_017312705.2 Penaeus japonicus | reverse complement strand
TAGTGATAGCGAGGTTTTACAGACAATCCCCGTGGTTGCTCGGCAGGAATGAATTAGAAATTCAAGTCACAATTCAGGTTACCGAGGTTATGTTTATGTGAGATAGATGGTAGAATGCATTTCCATATCGAAATCCATTACTGCGTTCTACAATCTTTCTCACATAGATTTCTATTTCTATATTAAAATGCGTCCCTGCATTCTACCATTTCTATATTAACTGCCATAATAAAAAAAAAGAAAAAAAAAAGAAAAAAAAGTACGAACTTTATAAGAAAATTCATCCGCAGTAGTATGCAATCAAAATTGTAATATTTGATTACCTACGTCTGAAGATGAACTTTCTTGAAAAGTGGGAAACGTTGCGTTTTAACTATTTCTTACTGTGGCATTGTTTATTATTATTATTATTGCTATTATTATTATTATTATCTTATACATATATATTTTCCTATGTATATATATCTATATAAGTAAATATTATATGTAAATATATATATATACATATGTATATATACATATATATGTACATATATATCTATATATACATATGTATGTATGTATGTATATTTGTATATACATATAAATGTATATTTATATATATATATATATATATATATATATATATATATATATATATATATTCATATATATATTTCTCCATGTAAATATAACACATATATAAATGTAAATATACAAACACATATATACATGTGTGTATATGTATGCATATATATATATATATATATATATATATATATATATATATATATATATATATATATATATATAATATATATATATGTATATATATGTGTGTATTTATATGTATCATCATCATCATCATCTTCAGCCTGTATCAATCCACTGCAGGACGTAGGCCCATGTATATATATATATTTATATATATATATACATATATATTGTATTTATATATGTATAGATATACAGATAGATAGACAAACATTCACACACACACACACACACACACACACACACACACATATATATATATATATATATATATATATATATATATATATATATATATATATATATATTCATAACAATATGCATATTTACATACATATATATACACACACATATACATATGTATATGTATATATGTAAAATACATATGTATAAATATATATATGTATATATATATACATATATATATATATATATATATATATATATATATATATATATATATATATATGTGTGTGTGTGTGTGTGTGTGTGTGTGTGTGTGTTTACACATATATGTTTGTATGTATATAGATATAGATATAGTTGTATATGTATGTATATACATATATGCATACGTATATGTTTATACATAAAATATATATTCATATATATATATATATATATATATATATATATATATATATATAAATATATATATATATAATGGTATGTATAAACACACAGACACACATATACGTGTATACATGTACATATATATACACAAAAAACATAAACACACACATATAACATGTATATATATATAAATATATATACATATATATGTACATATGTATGTATATATGCATATGTATACATATGTATACAGGTGTATACACACACACATATATCTATATATACATATACACGAATTTATAATTATATATATATATATTCATTTATATATAAACATATATGTATACATAAAATTCATGTACATATGAATACATATTTATGTGTATGTATATCAATATATATAAGGCAACTCAGTTCCTGCTCTTACGCACGTTCAGAAAAGGATATACATGCACAATTGCGCGCTCAGGCAACCCGTGCATAAGGATTGAAATTCTATACTTGTTTATCGTAAATAGGCCTTGCCTGCCTCCTAGGATACGTTCGCTTTCCCTCGCACCCAGGATTAGGTCCTTCACCCGCCCTGGCTCCATCCACACGGTATATAAATCGCGCTCTGTCAGGAACCGCATCACACTCGTCCTCTTCCTGCTCCGGAACACAAGCAGGTATGGGACAAACACCTCCTCTTTTCTCATTCTTCCTGGAATAATTTTCATGTCCTTCAGTTCTAACAATTTGCTTATTCTGTGTAGCCTCACAGTTAACTTTTCTCCCTACAGCCTCCACCACCAGTATGAATTCTCGCATGTTCGTCGCTCTCCTCCTGTGCGGCCTCTGGGCCTCTTCGGAGTCTCTCGTCCTCTTGGGAACCACCGCCGCGCTCGGGACTGTCGCCGCTACCACCGTCACCGCTTCTGCGGCGGCGGCTTTGGGCGTGGGCGCGTTGGCGGTGCTCAAGGGAGTCCTTGTCGGGAAGCATCTGAGGCGCCGTTACAGGAGGGACGTCGATTCCATGGAGGAGGACGATGCAACTGAAGTAAGTTTGTTGTTTCACAAAGTTACCTATAGGTATGAACAGGAAAATGTGCAAAGCAAATACGTAACAAAAGTTGTAGAGAAATATTGACTAATATTATACTTTTCTGCTCCAACAGATTGCCGTGGCTCAACAGATGGATTCAGCTGGTTGCGTAGCAAAGCTCTTGTGCGAAATCGAGGCTATGTCCGCTGACCAGCTCACTCCAGCTATGTCCACCTTCAAGACTGCCTTCGAGAACAACGAGACTTTCCGAGGCGTCTACGATCTGGCCATCACCTTCGGCTCCAAGTTCGGCAAGAAAGACACCAAGGCCTGCAGCGCCCTCTTCGAGAAGTGCGTCCTCTCCAGAGATGATCTCTCCTTCATGCTGGATTCCACCTTCTCATGCTAGTCTTAAACATCACCTTCTTAGACTAAAACCCTCACACATCAGACCATCATCGAGCGCAGACGCAAGTCAACTGAGTGGATTGGAGTCCTCACTGTGACCAAAGGTAGCTTCAGACTATCGACTGATTGGACCTGATAGTTACAGTGATTATTTGCAGTGTTCATAATAGTACTCATCTTTGTTCATCACGAAATCAAATGAATTAAATCCTATTTCTCCAAGAAATTATATTTTTTCCCAACCTTTCGCTTGATGCACTTACATATGTTGATGTAATATATATTTTACACATACACACATATACTTATATATATATATATATATATATATATATATATATATATATATATATATATATATATTCATTCATATGTATACATATACTTCGTTCTAGAATGCGTCACCCTAAAGCAGGGGTGGCCAACCCGTCGGTCATTAGCAGCCTTATCAAATACCACTTATAGCCGTATTCTAGGACATTTCTGCGTGCCGTGGCAATGCTACGTCCATGCTGTGTCAATGTCGTGTATTCAAGGACGATAGGCTAAAGCATGGCACGTCTGTGACAGCTGCTTCATGTTTCGGATGAACACTGTCCAAACGACGGTCCTAAAAAAACGACAGTAATAGATAGTTCAATTTTGGTGTGAATCAGTTGTGCTTGTTCCTTGCTAAAGAATTGATAACCATTTCACGAACTCGCGGTTGGTAATTCAGTCGACGTTCCATTAAAACAAACGGGATGAGAGGGATCGTGTGTTTATGCATAGATCGTCCTTATTTTGTGTGTGTATATACTGTACATATATGCGTATCTTTAATATATCATAATTATAGATTTAAGTATTCATATTTCATATAATCATATACTTTAACTTTATGTTTCTGACTCTCCAACGAAAAATCCGCCATAAGGTTAAAAATAGAAAAAATAAAAATCAGCATAGAATCCATGTTTTCCTAAAATAGTTTGTAAGCCAAGTCTAGGGCAATGGTGCCTAATATATCCAATATAGACATTACTCTCCAAACGTGGTATGCTCATATGAAGTATTGGTAACAAAGATTACACTAAAAATATGTTGTTGTTTTTTTTTCGCCCGTGTACCTATCATATTAGGCCCACCCCCATGTCACGGAGTTTCCACGATTGTTCCCATACTTTCCACGACTTTGTCACCTTTTCGTCACGCTTTTGACACGAACACCCGCTTCTAGAATGCCAAGCTCTGACGGCTCGGGTTCGAGTCCCGGTCAGGGAGGTAAAAGTTGTATATCTATATTAAATGCGTTACTGCTTTCTACCATCTTTCTCATATAGATAAATAAATAGATAAATAAATATATATATATATATATATATATATATATGTATATATGTATATATATATATATATATATGTGTGTATATATGTATGTATATATATATACACACGTGTTTATATGTACATATATATGTATGTATATGTATATATATATATATATATATATATATATATATATATATATATATATATATATATATGTTTGTGTGTGTGTGTGTTTGCGCGTGTGTCTATATATATATATATATATATATATATATATATATATATATATATATATATATATATATGTTTGTGTGTGTGTGCGTTTGCGCGTGTGTCTATATATATCTATATATGTATATATACATATATATATATATATATATATATATATATATATATATATATACATATATGTATGTATGTATGTATGTATACATAAATATATATTTATAAATGTATAGTCATATAGATAGATAAAGACATTCATGTACATTCAAAACCACAGAGTCATGATTTCACACATAGGAAAACAACTGTGTGATCAGTCGATACATTTGGCTAGATTTGCGGGATTCCCTCCAGCAGGTAGGAACAAGGTCCTTCACCTTCTGCAGGACCTTCCGGGCGCCATAAATACGCGACGTAGCGTTGGGATCGCTACCAGAATCCCATCCGGCCTCGTTGGTAACGCACGCAGGTACGAGAGCGGAAGTTGTGGCTGACTTTTTAAATCTATCTCATTTTAAAGCTGTCACTTCTATTGTATGGTCACATGATAGTAGGGATAAGTTTTATTAATCATAGAAAGGTTTTATCCATAGCATTTTATATAGATTATAAGATATTGCGTCCTTTTCATTTTTTTCTTATACGGTTTTCTAAATAGAGAATGGATACATATTGAATGGAAAAGAGTATATAAAGTAGGTTA
>BOPN01003154.1:107500-115000 GCA_017312705.2 Penaeus japonicus | reverse complement strand
CTGGTACCTAGTGAATGAAATACTTTATAGATTTACCGTCAATAGACCTTAACTGCATCCAAAAATACGGTCGTTTTCTTCCGCATCAAGGATTAGGTCCTTCACCCGCCCTGGGTCCTCCCTCACGGTATATAAATCGCGCTCTGTCAGGAACCGCATCACACTCGTCCTCTTCCTGCTCCGGAACACAAGCAGGTATGGGACAAACACCTCCTCTTTTCTCATTCTTTCTGGATTGATTTTCATGTCCTTAATTTCTGACAACTTGCTTATTCTGTGTAGCCTCACTGTTAACTTTTCTCCCTACAGCCTCCACCACCAGTATGAATTCTCGCATGTTCGTCGCTCTCCTCCTGTGCGGCCTCTGGGCCTCTTCGCAGTCTCTCGTCCTCTTGGGAACCACCGCCGCGCTCGGGACTGTCGCCGCTACCACCGTCACCGCTTCTGCAGCGGCGGCTTTGGGCGTGGGCGCGTTGGCGGTGCTCAAGGGAGTCCTTTGTCGTAGCATCTGAGGCGCCGTTACAGGAGGGACGTCGATTCTATAGAGGAGGAAGTTGCAACTGAAGTAAGTTTGCGTTATGTAGGAATTATTTTCATTCATAAAATGAATATTTATATTTCATTGGAAAAAAAGACGAATCAGATATATAACAGATAATAATAGATATTTCTTTGCTCCAACAGATTGCCGTGGCCCAACAGATGGATTCAGCTGGTTGCGTAGCAAAGCTCTTGTGCGAAATCGAGGCGATGTCCGCTGACCAGCTCACTCCAGCTATGTCCACCTTCAAGACTGCCTTCGAGAACTCAAAATCTCAGGAGCTCCCGAGGCGTCTACGATCTGGCCATCACCTTCGGCTCCAAGTTCGGCAAGAAAGCGACACCGTTGCCTGCAGCGCTCCCTTCGAGAAGTGCGTCCTCTCCAGAGATGATCTCTCCTTCATGCTGGATTCCACCTTCTCATGCTAGTCTTAAACATCACCTTCTTAGACTAAAACCCTCACACATCAGACCATCATCGAGCGCAGACGCAAGTCAAACTGAGTGGATTGGAGTCCTCACTGTGACCTAAGGTAGCTTCAGACTGTCGACTGACTGGACCTTATAGTTGCAGTGATTATCTGCAGTGTTCAAAATGCTATTCATCTTTGCCTACAATCAAATGAAATAAATTTCATTTCTCCGAAAAATTATTTTTCTTTTCCAATCTATTACTTACTATACCTATATGAGTTGATGCAAAATATATATATATGTTTGTGTGTGTGCGTATGCATATATATATATGTGTGTGTGTGTGTGGATAGATAGAGAAAATACATGAATAGTGGCCGCAGCCTAGAAGCTGGATTCAGTCGGCTGCATAGCCAAGTTGCTGTGCGAGATCGAGGGAATGCCCGCCGACCAGCTCACTCCTTCCATGTCCACCTTCAAGACGGCCTTCGAGAATCCCTCTACTCAAGTCCTCCCGCACTGAGTACGACCAGGCCATCGCTGTGGGCTCTAAGGTCACCAAGGATGACCTCAAGGTCACCTTCACGACGACCTTCGAGAATCTTGACATCCTCAAGTCCTCCCGCACTGAGTACGACCAGGCCATCGCCTTGGGCTCTAAGGTCGCCAAGGATGACCTCAAGGTCACCTTCACGACGGCCTTCGAGAATCCCCAAGTCCTTAAGTCCTCCCGCACTGAGTACGACCAGGCCATCGCCTTGGCCTCAAACGTACATCGCTCGGTTCAACAAGAGTTCCTTTGTGGAGAGGATCCATACTGGAAACCGCCTTCTCGTGCTAGATGAAATTACGGTGGAAAGACACATTTACACCTTAATATTTCATATCATTCTTCCACCTGTCATTTTATTCAAATAAAGCTAAAACATGGTGAAGGAACTTAGAATATTCCTGTCGTTGGGCTATACTTAACCGATCAGACATCATATTAACACATTTACAAACATTTGGAAAATAACTGTCCGGAGTCAATGACTAGTATCTTGTATCTGATTCTGAAAGCCCTGTTTCTGTGCCTTTGATAAAAAAGTAAAGCTGATAATTTTCGACATTTCTTCATTAGCCCTTTTTAAAATGTTTATACTCATATATGTGTGTATTTAATAGATATATATACATATATATAAATATATGTATATACATATACATAAATATATATATATATATATATATATATATATATATATATATACATATATATATATATATACCTATGGATATATATATCAATATATAAATTTATGTGTATATGTATATATACATATATATATGTATATGTATACATAAAGATACATGTGTGTGAGCTTATGTATATACCTATCTAGCTATCAATCTATCTATTTATCTACGCACACACACTGACGGGTGAGAGAGAAAGGAGAGGCAGTGAGAGGGGAAGGAAAAATAAAAGACTGAAAGGAGATAGAAAGGCAGAATTGGAGTGAGGCAGAACAAAGAAAGATGGGAAAGATTGAGAAATGAGAGAGTATCGACAGAGAGTGAGAGAAGGAGCACACATATACAATTTGTACCAGCGTGTACACATGTATATATGTGAGTGTGCCTATGCATTAGTGTCTGGTTGTGTTAATTTAATCATTAGTGTCTGCATGTGTAAATATGTGTACGCATTACGTTTTGTGTGCGTGCATGCGTGTGTACATATGAGCCAGTAAGAATGGACGTCTATATTCTTAATCTCAATTACGTCCTGGATTTAATTCCTCTCACTCTAAGGGTGTGGAGCCCTTTTCCGTATCATTTCATATAATTTTGTTGCTAGATGAATTCTAGTTTTTTTGTATGTATGTAAATATGTATAAATATGTATGCATATGTACATACATATACACACACATACATATATATATATATGATAGTATGTATGTATACATATATAAATATATATAGATGTGTGTTTATGTGTACACACATATATATGTATGCATATACATTCGATGTGAACGAAAAACTTCACAAGTGAATACTAAGCAACTAAGATCCCTTTGTAACACACTTTCAGAAGGCTAAACACAAGCACATTTCCGCTTTCAGACAGCCGATACGTAGGGATTAAAATACTAAATGAATTTACCGTCAATAGGCCTTACTTACATCAAAATATACGATCCATTTACTTCGCACCCAGAATTGGGTCCTTCACCCGCCCTGGCTCCATCCACACGTATATAAATCGCGCTCTGTCAGGAGCCGCATCACACTCGTCCTCTTCCTGCTCCGGAACACAAGCAAGTATGGGACAAACACCTCCTCTTTTCTCATTCTTTCTGGATTGATTTTCATGTCCTTCATTTCTAACAATTTGCTTATTCTGTGTAGCCTCACTGTTAACTTTTCTCCCTACAGCCTCCACCACCAGTATGAATTCTCGCATGTTCGTCGCTCTCCTCCTGTGCGGCCTCTGGGCCTCTTCGGAGTCTCTCGTCCTCTTGGGAACCACCGCCGCGCTCGGGACTGTCGCCGGGCACAATCGTCACCGCTTCTGCAGCGGCGGCTTTGGGCGTGGGCGCGTTGGCGGTGCTCAAGGGAGTCCTTGTCGGGAAGCATCTGAGGCGCCGTTACAGGAGGGACGTCGACTCCATGCAGGAGGACGTTGCAACTGAAGTAAGTTCGTTGTTTCATAAACTACATTCCCCATATCTTTTCTTAAGTTGCTTACATGCATGAACAGGAAAATGTGCAAAGCAAATGCGTAACAAATACTGTATAGTTGTGAAATATCTGCTAACATACCTTTCTGCTCTAACAGATTGCCGTGGCCCAACAGATAGAGGAGGACGTTGCAACGGAGGTACGTTAAATGTCATAGAAATCCCAATATCTGCTACTAAAGGTATATATGTAATAACTAGAAAAAAAATAATATGTAAAAATGCATTGAACTACATCTAAATGATACATTTTTTTTCGTTCCAAAAGGTTGCCGTGGCCCAGCAAATGGATTCAGCTGGTTGCGTAGCAAAGCTCTTGTGCGAAATCGAGGCGATGTCCGCTGACCAGCTCACTCCAGCTATGTCCACCTTCAAGACTGCCTTCGAGAACAAACTGTAATCCTCAGGAGCTCCCGAGGCGTCTACGATCTGGCCATCACCTTCGGTCTTAAGTCCACAAGAAAGACACCAAGGCCTGCAGCGCCCTCTTCGAGAAGTGCGTCCTCTCCAGAGATGATCTCCTTCATATGCTGGATTCCACTCTCTCATGCTAGTCTTAAACATCACCTTCTTAGACTAAACCCACACATCAGACCATCATCGAGCGCAGACGCAAGTCAAACTGAGTGGATTGGAGTCCTCACTGTGACCTAAGGTAGCTTCAGACTGTCGACTGACTGGACCTTATAGTTACAGGGATTGTCTGCAGTGTTCAAAATGTTATTCATCTTTGCCTACAATCAAATTAAATAAATCACATTTCTCCGAAAAATTATTTTTCTTTTCCAATCTATTACTTACTATAGCTATATGAGTTCATGCAATATATATATATATATATATATATATATATATATATATATATATATATATATATGTTTGTGTGTGAGCGTATGCATATATATGTGTGTGTAGATAGATAGAGTAAATACATGAAGGTGGTCGTAGCCTAGAAGCTGGATGCAGTCGGCTGCATCGCCAAGTTGCTGTGCAAGATCGAGGGAATGCCCTCCGACCAGCTCACTCCTTCCATGTCCACCTTCAAGACGGCCTTCGAGAATCCCCAAGTCCTCAAGTCCTCCCGCACTGAGTATGACCAGGCCATCACCTTGGCCTCAAACGTACATCGCTCGATTCAACAAGAGTTCCTTTGTGGAGAGATCCCATACTGGAAACCGCCTTCTCATGCTAGATGAAATTACGGTGGAAAGACACATTTACACCTTAATATTTCATATCATTCTTCCATCTGTCATTTTACTCAAATAGTTACACACAGAAGGAACTTAGAATATTCCTTGTCAAATTGGACTTTGCATAACCGATCATGCAGTATATTTACACATTTACAAACATTTGGAAAATGACTGTCCGGACTCAGTGACTTGTATCTTGTATCTGATTCTGAAAGCCCTGTTTCTGTGCCTTTGATGAAAAAGTAAAGTTGATCATTTTCGGCATTTATTCATTGGCCTATACATAAGTGTTTATACACATATATGTGTGTATTAAATATATATATGTATAGATATATATATACATATATAAATATATATACCTATATATACATATACATAAATATATATACATATATATATATATATATATATATATGTGTGTGTGTGTGGGGGGGGGGGGGGGGGGGGGGTATATATACATATGAATATATATATCAATATATAAATATATGAGTATATGTATGTATACATATATATATACATATATATGTATAAATAAAGATACATATGTGTGAGCTTATGTATACACCTATCTAGCTATCAGTCTATCTATTTATCTACGCACACACACTAACGGTGAGATAGAGAAAGGAGAGGCAGTGAGAGGGGAAGATAAAGTAAAAGACAGAAAGGAGATAGAAAGGCAGAATTGAAGTGAGGCAGAACAAACAAAGACGGGAAAGATTGAGAAATGAGAGAGTATCGCCAGAGAGTGAGAGAGGGAAGATAAATATACCCGAGTATGTTATACATATTATAAACAGTTTATATGTTTTTGTTATATATCTGTTATATGTATACTTTTATGCATTTTGTATACTTTATCTGATTAGCATAGATGAAAAACAACTAGAGAGAGCAGGGGAGAGGTGTGCACACAAATGTACATACGTGTACAAATGTATATATATGAGTGTGCCTGTGCATTAGTGCCTGATTGTGTTAATTTAAGCATCAGTGTCTGCATGTGTAAATATGTGTACGCAATACGTTTTGTGTGCGTGCATGCTTGTGTACATATGAGCCAGTTAGAATGGACGTCTATATTCTTAATCTCAATTGAGTCCTGGATTTAATTCCTCCCACTCTATGGTGTGGGAGCTCGCTTCCGTATCATTTCATATTATTTTGTTGTCAGATGAACTCTAGGTTTTTCTGTATGTATGTAAATATGTATAAATATGTAAACATATATACATACACATATATATATAATTGTATGTATGTATACATTTATACATATACATGGATGTGTGTTTATGTGTACACATACACACACACACACATATATATATATATATATATATATATATATATATATATATATATATATATATATATATATATATGTGTGTGTGTTCTGAGCGTGCCGATCTTAGCGCTTAGTAATCACTTTCACATCGAATGTATATACATACATACAAATATATATACACACACACACACACACACACACACACACACACACACACACATATATATATATATATATATATATATATATATATATATATATATATATATATATGTGTGTGTGTGTGTGTATGTGTGTGTGTGTGTGTGTATGTATGTATGTATATACATTCGATGTGAACGAAAAGATACACAAGTGATTACTAAGCAACTAAGATCCCTTTGTAACGCACTTTCAGAAGGCTAAACACAAGCACATTTCCGCTTTCAGACAGCCGATACGTAGGGATTAAAATACTAAATGAATTTACCGTCAGTAGGCCTTACCTGCCTCCTAGGATACGTTCGCTTTCCCTCGCACCCAGGATTAGGTCCTTCACCCGCCCTGGCTCCATCCACACGGTATATAAATCGCGCTCAGTCAGGAGCCGCATCACACTCGTCCTCTTCCCGCTCCGGAACACAAGCAGGTATGGGACAAACACCTCCTCTTTTCTCATTCTTTCTGGAATTATTTTCATGTCCTTCATTTCTAACAATTTCCTTATTCTGTGTAGCCTAAAAGTTAACTTTTCTACCTACAGCCTCCACCACCAGTATGAATTCTCGCATGTTCGTCGCTCTCCTCCTGTGCGGCCTCTGGGCCTCTTCGGAGTCTCTCGTCCTCTTGGGAACCACCGCCGCGCTCGGGACTGTCGCCGCTACCACCGTCACCGCTTCTGCGGCGGCGGCTTTGGGCGTGGGCGCGTTGGCGGTGCTCAAGGGAGTCCTTGTCGGGAAGCATCTGAGGCGCCGTTACAGGAGGGACGTCGACTCCATGCAGGAGGACGTTGCAACTGAAGTAAGTTCGTTGTTTCATAAACTACATTCCCCATATCTTTTCTTAAGTTGCTTACATGCATGAACAGGAAAATGTGCAAAGCAAATGCGTAACAAATACTGTATAGTTGTGAAATATCTGCTAACATACCTTTCTGCTCTAACAGATTGCCGTGGCCCAACAGATAGAGGAGGACGTTGCAACGGAGGTACGTTAAATGTTATAGAAATCCCAATATCTGCTACTAAAGGTATATATGTATTAACTAGAAAAAAATAATATGTAAAAATGCATTGAACTACATCTAAATGATACATTTTTTTTCGTTCCAAAAGGTTGCCGT
>BOPN01003154.1:97500-102500 GCA_017312705.2 Penaeus japonicus | reverse complement strand
GAAAGCCCTGTTTCTGTGCCTTTGATAAAAAAGTAAAGCTGATAATTTTCGACATTTCTTCATTAGCCCTTACATAAATGTTTATACTCATATATGTGTGTATTTAATAGATATATATACATATATATAAATATATGTACCTATATATACATATACATAAATATATATATATATATATATATATATATATATATATATATACATATATATATATATATACCTATGGATATATATATCAATATATAAATTTATGTGTATATGTATGTATACACATATATACATATATGTATACATAAAGATACATGTGTGTGAGCTTATGTATATACCTATCTAGCTATCAATCTATCTATTTATCTACGCACACACACTGACGGTGAGAGAGAGAAAGGAGAGGCAGTGAGAGGGGAAGGAAAAATAAAAGACTGAAAGGAGATAGAAAGGCAGAATTGGAGTGAGGCAGAACAAAGAAAGATGGGAAAGATTGAGAAATGAGAGAGTATCGACAGAGAGTGAGAGAAGGAGCACACATATACAATTTGTACCAGCGTGTACACATGTATATATGTGAGTGTGCCTATGCATTAGTGTCTGGTTGTGTTAATTTAATCATTAGTGTCTGCATGTGTAAATATGTGTACGCATTACGTTTTGTGTGCGTGCATGCGTGTGTACATATGAGCCAGTAAGAATGGACGTCTATATTCTTAATCTCAATTACGTCCTGGATTTAATTCCTCTCACTCTATGGTGTGGGAGCTCGCTTCCGTATCATTTCATATAATTTTGTTGCTAGATGAATTCTAGTTTTTTTGTATGTATGTAAATATGTATAAATATGTATGCATATGTACATACATATACACACACATACATATATATATATATGATAGTATGTATGTATACATATATAAATATATATAGATGTGTGTTTATGTGTACACACATATATATGTATGCATATACATTCGATGTGAACGAAAAACTTCACAAGTGAATACTAAGCAACTAAGATCCCTTTGTAACACACTTTCAGAAGGCTAAACACAAGCACATTTCCGCTTTCAGACAGCCGATACGTAGGGATTAAAATACTAAATGAATTTACCGTCAATAGGCCTTACTTACATCAAAATATACGATCCATTTACTTCGCACCCAGAATTGGGTCCTTCACCCGCCCTGGCTCCATCCACACGTATATAAATCGCGCTCTGTCAGGAGCCGCATCACACTCGTCCTCTTCCTGCTCCGGAACACAAGCAAGTATGGGACAAACACCTCCTCTTTTCTCATTCTTTCTGGATTGATTTTCATGTCCTTAATTTCTGACAACTTGCTTATTCTGTGTAGCCTCACTGTTAACTTTTCTCCCTACAGCCTCCACCACCAGTATGAATTCTCGCATGTTCGTCGCTCTCCTCCTGTGCGGCCTCTGGGCCTCTTCGGAGTCTCTCGTCCTCTTGGGAACCACCGCCGCGCTCGGGACTGTCGCCGCTACCACCGTCACCGCTTCTGCAGCGGCGGCTTTGGGCGTGGGCGCGTTGGCGGTGCTCAAGGGAGTCCTTGTCGGGAAGCATCTGAGGCGCCGTTACAGGAGGGACGTCGATTCCATGCAGGAGGACGATGCAACTGAAGTAAGTTCGTTTGTTTTACTTAGCCATTCCCCATATCTTTTCTTAAGTTGCTTACATGCATGAACAGGAAAATGTGCAAAGCAAATGCGTAACAAATACTGTATAGTTGTGAAATATCTGCTAACATACCTTTCTGCTCCTAACGAATTGCCGTGGCCCAACAGATAGAGGAGGACGTTGCAACGGAGGTACGTTAAATGTCATAGAAATCCCAATATCTGCTTTTTAAAGGTATATATGTATTAACTAGAAAAAAATAATATGTAAAAATGCATTGAACTACATCTAAATGATACATTTTTTTTCGTTCCAAAAAGGTTACCGTGGCCCAGCAAATGGATTCAGCTGGTTGCGTAGCAAAGCTCTTGTGCGAAATCGAGGCGATGTCCGCTGACCAGCTCACTCCAGCTATGTCCACCTTCAAGACTGCCTTCGAGAACAACCAAAATCTCAGGAGCTCCCGAGGCGTCTACGATCTGGCCATCACCTTCGGCTCCAAGTTCGGCAAGAAAGACACCAAGGCCTGCAGCGCCCTCTTCGAGAAGTGCGTCCTCTCCAGAGATGATCTCTCCTTCATATAGGATTTTACCTTCTCATGCTAGTCTTAAACATCACCTTCTTAGACTAAAACCCTCACACATCAGACCATCATCGAGCGCAGACGCAAGTCAAACTGAGTGGATTGGAGTCCTCACTGTGACCTAAGGTAGCTTCAGACTGTCGACTGACTGGACCTTATAGTTACAGGGATTGTCTGCAGTGTTCAAAATGTTATTCATCTTTGCCTACAATCAAATTAAATAAATCACATTTCTCCGAAAAAAATATCTTTCTTTTCCAATCTATTACTTACTATAGCTATATGAGTTGATGTAATATATATATATGTATATATATATATATATATATATATATATATATATATATATGTTTGTGTGTGAGCGTATGCATATATGTATGTCAATGCCAAAATGCGTCATTAAATACGTGAATTGGTCGTAGCCTAGAAGCTGGATGCAGTCGGCTGCATCGCCAAGTTGCTGTGCAAGATCGATGCCCTCCGACCAGCTCACTCCTTCCATGTCCACCTTCAAGACGGCCTTCGAGAATCCCCAAGTCCTCAAGTCCTCCCGCACTGAGTATGACCAGGCCATCACGCCCAGCCCTCCAAACGTACATCGCTCGGTTCAACAAGAGTTCCTTTGTGGAGAGGATCCATGCTGGACACCGCCTTCTCATGCTAGATGAAATTACGGTGGAAAGACACATTTACACCTTACTATTTCATATCATTCTTCCATCTGTCATTTTACTCAAATAGTTACACACAGAAAGACTTGAGAATATTCCTTATTAATTGGACTTTGCATAACCGATCATGCAGTATATTTACACATTTACAAACATTTGGAAAATGACTGTCCGGACTCAGTGACTTGTATCTTGTATCTGATTCTGAAAGCCCTGTTTCTGTGCCTTTGATGAAAAAGTAAAGTTGATCATTTTCGGCATTTATTCATTGGCCTATACATAAGTGTTTATACACATATATGTGTGTATTAAATATATATATGTATAGATATATATATACATATATAAATATATATACCTATATATACATATACATAAATATATATACATATATATATATATATATATATATATGTGTATTATTTGTGGGGGGGGGTGTATATACATATGAATATATATATCAATATATAAATATATGAGTATATGTATGTATACATATATATATACATATATATGTATAAATAAAGATACATATGTGTGAGCTTATGTATACACCTATCTAGCTATCAGTCTATCTATTTATCTACGCACACACACTAACGGTGAGATAGAGAAAGGAGAGGCAGTGAGAGGGGAAGATAAAGTAAAAGACAGAAAGGAGATAGAAAGGCAGAATTGAAGTGAGGCAGAACAAACAAAGACGGGAAAGATTGAGAAATGAGAGAGTATCGCCAGAGAGTGAGAGAGGGAAGATAAATATACCCGAGTATGTTATACATATTATAAACAGTTTATATGTTTTTGTTATATATCTGTTATATGTATACTTTTATGCATTTTGTATGCACCTCTGATTAGCATAGATGAAAAACAACTAGAGAGAGCAGGGGAGAGGTGTGCACACAAATGTACATACGTGTACAAATGTATATATATGAGTGTGCCTGTGCATTAGTGCCTGATTGTGTTAATTTAAGCATCAGTGTCTGCATGTGTAAATATGTGTACGCAATACGTTTTGTGTGCGTGCATGCTTGTGTACATATGAGCCAGTTAGAATGGACGTCTATATTCTTAATCTCAATTGAGTCCTGGATTTAATTCCTCCCACTCTATGGTGTGGGAGCTCGCTTCCGTATCATTTCATATTATTTTGTTGTCAGATGAACTCTAGGTTTTTCTGTATGTATGTAAATATGTATAAATATGTAAACATATATACATACACATATATATATAATTGTATGTATGTATACATTTATACATATACATGGATGTGTGTTTATGTGTACACATACACACACACACACATATATATATATATATATATATATATATATATATATATATATATATATATATATATATATATATATGTGTGTGTGTCTGAAAGTGCGTTACAAAGGGATCTTAGTTGCTTAGTAATCACTTGTGTATCTTTTCGTTCACATCGAATGTATATACATACATACATACACACACACACACACACATACACACACACACACACATATATATATATATATATATATATATATATATATATATATATATATATATATATGTGTGTGTGTGTGTGTGTGTGTGTGTGTATGTGTGTGTGTGTGTGTGATGTAATAACAATAATGTATATACATTCGATGTGAACGAAAAGATACACAAGTGATTATAAAAAGCAACTAAGTCCCTTTTGTAACACACTTTCAGAAGGCTAAACACAAGCACATTTCCGCTTTCAGACAGCCGATACGTAGGGATTAAAATACTAAATGGGTACACGTCAGTGGCCTTACCTGCCTCCTAGGATACGTTCGCTTTCCCTCGCACCCAGGATTAGGTCCTTCACCCGCCCTGGCTCCATCCACACGGTATATAAATCGCGCTCAGTCAGGAGCCGCATCACACTCGTCCTCTTCCCGCTCCGGAACACAAGCAGGTATGGGACAAACACCTCCTCTTTTCTCATTCTTTCTGGAATTATTTTCATGTCCTTCATTTCTAACAATTTCCTTATTCTGTGTAGCCTAAAAGTTAACTTTTCTACCTTCTAGCCTCCACCACCAGTATGAATTCTCGCATGTTCGTCGCTCTCCTCCTGAGCGCCCTCTGAAGGCC
>BOPN01003154.1:77500-87500 GCA_017312705.2 Penaeus japonicus | reverse complement strand
CCGCTGATAAGGCACGACCGACTGGCCTTACCTGCATTCTAGGTTTCCCACGCAGACAGACAAAGCCCTTCGACTTGCCTCGGGTCCTTCCATAGGTATATATAGCGCGATGAACCAGGAACTGACACCAGAATCCCTCTCATTCCTCAGGAACTCACTCACACAGGTAGGATGGTACAAGTCTTTAATGATCAGTATTTATTTTCCCTAAGACATTATATGCAGTCTAGAACAAGGTTATAATTCTTTGTTATATATAATCTAATTTGTGTTTCGACTTTTCATTTCGCAGCCTCCACCACCAGTATGAATTCTCACATGTTCGTCGCTCTCCTCCTGTGCGGCCTCTGGGCCTCTTCGGAGTCTCTCGTCCTCTTGGGAACCACCGCCGCGCTCGGGACTGTCGCCGCTACCACCGTCACCGCTTCTGCGGCGGCGGCTTTGGGCGTGGGCGCGTTGGCGGTGCTCAAGGGAGTCCTTGTCGGGAAGCATCTGAGGCGCCGTTACAGGAGGGACGTCGATTCCATGGAGGAGGAAGTTGCAACTGAAGTAAGTTAGTTGTTTCATAAAGTTACTTATAGGTATGAACAAGAAAATGTGCAAAGCAAATACGTAACAAAAGTTGTAGAGAAATACTGACTAATATTATACTTTTCTGCTCCAACAGATTGCCGTGGCCCAACAGATGGATTCAGCTGGTTGCGTAGCAAAGCTCTTGTGCGAAATCGAGGCGATGTCCGCTGACCAGCTCACTCCAGCTATGTCCACCTTCAAGACTGCCTTCGAGAACAACCAAAATCTCAGGAGCTCCCGAGGCGTCTACGATCTGGCCATCACCTTCGGCTCCAAGTTCGGCAAGAAAGACACCAAGGCCTGCAGCGCCCTCTTCGAGAAGTGCGTCCTCTCCAGAGATGATCTCTCCTTCATGCTGGATTCCACCTTCTCATGCTAGTCTTAAACATCACCTTCTTAGACTAAAACCCTCACACATCAGACCATCATCGAGCGCAGACGCAAGTCAAACTGAGTGGATTGGAGTCCTCACTGTGACCTAAGGTAGCTTCAGACTGTCGACTGACTGGACCTTATAGTTACAGTGATTGTCTGCAGTGTTCAAAATGCTATTCATATCTGCCTACAATCAAATGAAATAAATCACATTTCCATGAAAAATTATATTTCTTTTCCAATCTTTTACTTATTGGTATATGAGTTGATGAAATACGTAATACTACACACACATATATACATATAAATATAATCTATATATATACATAAATATATTTATATACCTTGTATACAAATGTGTGCATATATGTATGTGCATAGAAAGATAGGTAGACTAAATACATGAAGGTAGCCGTAGGCCAGAAGCTGGATTCAACCGGCTGCATCGCCAAGTTGCTGTGCGAGATCGAGGGAATGCCCGCCGACCAGCTCACTCCTTCCATGTCCACCTTCAAGACGGCCTTCGAGAATCCCCAAGTCCTCAAGTCCTCCCGCACTGAGTACGACCAGGCCATCGCATTGGGCTCTAAGGTCGCCAAGGATGACCTCAAGGTCACCTTCAGGACAGCCTTCGAGAATCTTGACATCCTTAAGTCCTCCCGCGCTGAGTACAACCAGGCCATCGCCTTGGCCTCAAACGTACATCGCTCGGTTCAACAAGAGTTCCTTTGTGGAGAGGATCCATGCTGGACACCGCCTTCTCATGCTAGATGAAATTACGGTGGAAAGACACATTTACACCTTACTATTTCATATCATTCTTCCATCTGTCATTCTATTCAAATAGTTAAACACAGAAAGAACTTACATGACTCCTTGTCAAGCTGGGCTATGTATAACCAATCATACATCATATTTACACATTTACAAACATTTGTAACTGTCCAGACTCTATGACTAGAATCTCGTATATGATTCTGAAAGCTCTGTTTCTGTGCCTTTCATAAAAAAGTAAAGTTGATACATAGATATATATACACATATTTATGTGTATTAAATAGATAAATATACATGCATATAAATACATATGTATATATATAAATATATATATATATATATATATATATATATATATATATATATATATATATATATATATGTGTATATGTATATATACATATATATATATATATATATATATATATATATATATATATATATATATATATGTGTGTGTGTGTGTGTGTGTGTGTGTGTGTGTATGTATGTATGTATGTATATATATATATATATATATATATATATATATATATATATATATATGTATGTATATATAAAGATACATGTGTGTGAGCATATGTATACATCTAGCAATCAATCTATCTATTTATCTACGCACACACACTGACGGTGAGAGAGAGAGGAGAGGAAGTGAGAGGGGAAGGAAAAGTAAAAGACAGATAGGAGTTAGAAAGACAGAATTAAAAGGAGGCAGAACAAAGAAAGATGAGAGAGTATCGACAGAGAGAAAGAGAAGAAAGATAAATATACCAGAGTATGTTGTACATATTGTATACAGTTTATGTTTTTTATATATTTGTTGTATGTATACTTTTATGTATTTTGTATACTTTATCTGGTAAGCATAGATGAAAATCAACTAGAAAGAGAGAGCAAGGGGGAGGTGTGCACACATATGTACATGCGTGTGTGTGTGTATATATATATGTGTGTGTGTGCCTGTGCATTAGTGTCTAGTTGTGTTAATTAAAGCATTAGTGTCTGCATGTGTAAATTTGTGTACGCATTACGTTTTGTGTGAGTGCATGCGTGTGTACATGTAAGCCAGTTAGAATAGACGTCTATATTCTTAATCTCAATTGAATCCTGGATTTAATTCATCCCACTCTATGGTGTGGGAGGTCGCTTCCATATTATTTTGTTGCCAGATGAACTCTAGGCTTCTTGTATGTGTGTAAATATGTATAGATATGTGTACATATATACATATATATACACTTGTCCATATATATGTATGTATACACATAAACATATATACAGATGTGTTTGTGTGTACATATATATGTAAATATATAAATATATATGTATGTATATACATTCGATGTGAACGAAAAGATGCACAAGTGAATACTAAGCAATTAAGTTCCCTTTGTAACATACTTTCAGAAGATTAAGCACAAGCACATTTGCGCTTTCAGACAGCCGATACGTAGGGATTAAAATACTAAATGAATTTACCGTCAATAGGCCTTACTTACATCCAAAGATACGGTCCAATTCCCTCGCACCCAGGATTAGGTCCTTCACCCGCCCTGGCTCTATCCACACGGTATATAAATCGCGCTCTGTCAGGAACCGCATCACACTCGTCCTCTTCCTGCTCCGGAACACAAGCAGGTATGGGACAAACACCTCCTCTTTTCTCATTCTGTCTGGATTGATTTTCATGTCCTTCAGTTCTAACAATTTGCTTATTCTGTGTAGCCTCACAGTTAACTTTTCTCCCTACAGCCTCCACCACCAGTATGAATTCTCGCATGTTCGTCGCTCTCCTCCTGTGCGGCCTCTGGGCCTCTTCGGAGTCTCTCGTCCTCTTGGGAACCACCGCTGCGCTCGGGACTGTCGCCGCTACCACCGTCACCGCTTCTGCAGCGGCGGCTTTGGGCGTGGGCGCGTTGGCGGTGCTCAAGGGAGTCCTTGTCGGGAAACATCTGAGGCGCCGTTACAGGAGGGACGTCGACTCCATGGAGAAGGACGTCGCAACAGAAGTAAGTTAGCTGTTTCATAAACTACATTCCCCATATCTTTTCTTAAGTTACTTACAAGCATGAACAGGAAAATATAGTTGTGAAATATTTACTAACATACCTTTCTGCTACAACAGATTGCCGTGGCCCAACAGATAGAGGAGGACGTTGCAACGGAGGTACGTTAAATGTTATGGAAATCCCAGTATCTGCTAATGAAATTGTATGAAATAACTAGAAAAAGTGCAAAGTGTATACGTAAAATTGTTTATAATTATCTTTTAATGATACATTTTTTCGTTTGACCAGATTGCCGTGGCCCAACAGATGGATTCAGCTGGTTGCGTAGCAAAGCTCTTGTGCGAAATCGAGGCGATGTCCGCTGACCAGCTCACTCCAGCTATGTCCACCTTCAAGATTGCCTTCGAGAACAACCAAAATCTCAGGAGCTCCCGAGGCGTCTACGATCTGGCCATCACCTTCGGCTCCAAGTTCGGCAAGAAAGACACCAAGGCCTGCAGCGCCCTCTTCGAAGTGCGTCCTCTCCAGAGATGATCTCTCCCTTCATGTGCCAGTTCTACAACTTCTCATGCTAGTCTTAAACATCACCTTCTTAGACTAAAACCCTCACACATCAGACCATCATCGAGCGCAGACGCAAGTCAAACTGAGTGGATTGGAGTCTTCACTGTGACCTAAGGTAGCTTCAGACTGTCGACTGACTGGACCTTATAGTTACAGTGATTGTCTGCAGTGTTCAAAATGCTATTCATATCTGCCTACAATCAAATGAAATAAATCACATTTCCATGAAAAATTATATTTCTTTTCCAATCTATTACTTATTGGTATATGAGTTGATGAAATACGTAATACTACACACACATATATACATATAAATATAATCTATATATATACATAAATATATTTATATACATTGTATGCAAATGTGTGCATATATGTATGTGCATAGAAAGATAGGTAGACTAAATACATGAAGGTAGCCGTAGGCCAGAAGCTGGATTCAACCGGCTGCATCGCCAAGTTGCTGTGCGAGATCGAGGGAATGCCCGCCGACCAGCTCACTCCTTCCATGTCCACCTTCAAGACGGCCTTCGAGAATCCCCAAGTACTCAAGTCCTCCCGCACTGAGTACGACCAGGCCATCGCATTGGGCTCTAAGGTCGCCAAGGATAACCTAACCTCAAGGTCACCTTCAAGACGGCCTTCGAGAATCTTGACATCCTTAAGTCCTCCCGCACTGAGTACGACCAGGCCATCACCTTGGCCTCAAACGTACATCGTTCGGTTCAACAAGAGTTCCTTTGTGGAGAGGATCCATGCTGGACACCGCCTTCTCATGCTAGATGAAATTACGGTGGAAAGAAACATTTACACCTTAATATTTCATATAATTCTTCCATCTGTCATTTTATTCAAATAGTTAAACACAGAAGGAACTTACATGACTCCTTGCCAAGCTGGGCTATGCATAACCAATCATACATCATATTTACACATTTACAAACATTTGGAAAATAACTGTCCAGACTCTATGACTAGAATCTCGTATATGATTCTGAAAGCTCTGTTTCTGTGCCTTTCATAAAAAAAAGGTAAAGCTGATACATAGATATATATATATATACATATTTATGTGCATTAAATAGATATATATACATGCATATAAATACATATGTATATATAAATATATATATATATATATATATATATATATATATATATATATATATATGTATATATATATGTGTGTGTGTATATGTATGTATAAATAAATAAATAAATATATATATATATATATATATATATATATATATATATATATATATATATATATATATGTGTGTGTGTGTGTGTGTATATATATATATATATATATATATATATATATATATATATATATATATATATATATATATATATATATATATATATACATATATTTATTTATTTATTTATTTATATATATATATATATATATATATATATATATATATATATATATATGTATGTATACATAAAGATACATGTGTGTGAGCATATGTATACACCTATCTAGCTATCAATCTATCTATTTATCTACGCACACACACTGACGGTGAGAGAGAGAGGAGAGGAAGTGAGAGGGGAAGGAAAAGTAAAAGACAGATAGGAGTTAGAAAGACAGAATTAAAAGGAGGCAGAACAAAGAAAGATGGGGAAGATTGAGAAATGAGAGAGTATCGACAGAGAGAAAGAGAAGAAAGAGAAATATACCAGAGTATGTTGTACATATTGTAGACAGTTTATGTTTTTGTTATATATTTGTTGTATGTATACTTCTATGTATTTTGTATACTTTATCTGGTAAGCATAAATGAAGAAAATCAGCTAAGAAAAAGAAACAAGGGGGATGACATTCTGCCCTGTATATGTTACGTGTATGTGTATACTCTCTATTATGTTGTATGGTTTGTGTTGAAAAGAAAGAGAAGACCTTTGTGACCAAGTGTCTAATTGGGCATTCATTAAAAGCATTAGTATACCCTTACTGAAACTATGCTTGTACAAAAAACATTTTCTTGAATTACTTGGTATGTTGTATGGACTTTGATTGGAGAACTGGATCTATGTTCTTAATCTCCCAATTGGATCTGGATTTAATTGATCCCACTCTATGGTGTGGGAGGTCGCTTCCATATTATTTTGTTGCCAGATGAACTCTAGGCTTCTTGTATGTGTGTAAATATGTATAGACATGTGTACATATATACATATATATATATATACACTTGTGTATATATATGTATGTATACACATAAAAATATATACAGATGTGTTTGTGTGTACATATATATGTAAATATATACATATATATATGTATGTATATACATTCGATGTGAACGCAAAGATGCACAAGTGAATACTAAGCAATTAAGTTCCCTTTGTAACATACTTTCAGAAGATTAAGCACAAGCACATTTGCGCTTTCAGACAGCCGATACGTAGGGATTAAAATACTAAATGAATTTACCGTCAATAGGCCTTACTTACATCCAAAGATACGGTCCAATTCCCTCGCACCCAGGATTAGGTCCTTCACCCGCCCTGGCTCCATCCACACGGTATATAAATCGCGCTCTGTCAGGAACCGCATCACACTCGTCCTCTTCCTGCTCCGGAACACAAGCAGGTATGGGACAAACACCTCCTCTTTTCTCATTCTTTCTGGATTGATTTTCATGTCCTTCAGTTCTAACAATTTGCATATTCTGTGTAGCCTCAAAGTTAACTTTTCTCCCTACAGCCTCCACCACCAGTATGAATTCTCGCATGTTCGTCGCTCTCCTCCTGTGCGGCCTCTGGGCCTCTTCGGAGTCTCTCGTCCTCTTGGGAACCACCGCCGCGCTCGGGACTGTCGCCGCTACCACCGTCACCGCTTCTGCGGCGGCGGCTTTGGGCAGCAGGCTTGCTTGGCGGTGCTCAAAGGGAAGTCCTTGTCGGGAAGCATCTGAGGCGCCGTTACAGGAGAGACGTCGACTCCATGGAGAAGGACGTCGCAACAGAAGTAAGTTAGATGTTTCATAAACTACATTCCCCATATCTTTTCTTAAGTTACTTACAGGCATGAACAGGAAAATATAGTTGTGAAATATTTACTAACATACCTTTCTTCTCCAACAGATTGCTGTGGCCCAACAGATAGAGGAGGACGTTGCAACGGAGGTACGTTAAATGTTATGGAAATCCCAGTATCTGCTAATTAAATTATATGAAATAACTAGAAAAAGTGCAAAGTGTATACGTAAAATTGTTTATAAGTATCTTTTAATGATACATTTTTTTCGTTTGACCAGATTGCCGTGGCCCAACAGATGGATTCAGCTGGTTGCG
Organism: Penaeus japonicus; assembly: GCA_017312705.2. Lineage (NCBI taxonomy): Eukaryota > Metazoa > Arthropoda > Malacostraca > Decapoda > Penaeidae > Penaeus > Penaeus japonicus. Next base: position 79,890 of record BOPN01003154.1, on the reverse strand, counting down.
TAGCAAAGCTCTTGTGCGAAATCGAGGCTATGTCCGCTGACCAGCTCACTCCAGCTATGTCCACCTTCAAGACTGCCTTCGAGAACAACGAGACTTTCCGAGGCGTCTACGATCTGGCCATCACTTTCGGCTCCAAGTTCGGCAAGAAAGACACCAAGGCCTGCAGCGCCCTCTTCGAGAAGTGCGTCCTCTCCAGAGATGATCTCTCCTTCATGCTGGATTCCACCTTCTCATGCTAGTCTTAAACATCACCTTCTTAGACTAAAACCCTCACACATCAGACCATCATCGAGCGCAGACGCAAGTCAACTGAGTGGATTGGAGTCCTCACTGTGACCTAAGGTAGCTTCAGACTGTCGACTGACTGGACCTGATAGTTACAGTGATTATTTGCAATGTTCATAATCAAATGAAATAAATACTATTTCTCCAATAAATCATATTTTTTCCCAACCTTTGGCTTGATGCACCTACATATGTTGATGTAATATATACTTTACACACATATACACACACAAACACACATTTATATGTATATTTATTTATTCATTCATGCATATATACATTCTAGAATACGTCACCCTAGAGCGGGGGGGGGGGGGGTCAAACCGTCGGTCATCAGCCTTTTCAAATGACAATTAATCATAAGATACCATAGCATAGAACATGCAAATTGAAGTTTACATCGGAATATATAAATCATATACATATCTATATATCCATATATATATAAATATATATATATATATATATATATATATATGTGTGTGTGTGTGTGTGTGTGTGTGTGTGTGTGTGTGTGCATATATATATATATAGATAGATAGACAGATAGATAAATAGATATATATACATAAATATGTTTATATGTGTGCATATATATATACACATATATGTATATGTTATATATGTATATGTATACATGTATATATATATATATATATATATATATATATATATATATATATATATATGTGTGTGTGTGTGTGTGTGTGTGTGTGTGTGTGTGTGTGTGTGTGTATAAACATATATATATATATATACATATATATATATATATATATATATATATATATATATATACATATATATATATATATATATTTTTATACATATATAAATATATATATATATATATATATTTATATATATATATATATATGTTTATATCTATGTATATATATGTGTACATATATAATGTAATCATCTTTGCCTACCATCAAATATTTCTCCAAAATATTATGTTTTTTTTTTTTCCTATCTTGTATTTCATATAGCTATTCGCGGTGATGTAATGTGTAATACTATATGCATACATGCATATATGTGTATATATACATATATTAATACTTATTTATATATAGATAGATAGGTAGATATATATACATTTATATACACATACAAATAATATATATATTAAATATATATATATATATATATATATATATATATATATATGTGTGTGTGTGTGTGTGTGTGTGTGTGTGTGTGTGTGTGTGTGTGTTTGTGTGTGTGTACATATATGTATGTATGTATATATATATATATATATATATATATATATATATATATATATATATATATATATATATGTGTGTGTGTGTGTGTGTGTGTGTGTGTGTATACATATGGTTCATATAAATTATATTAATAGTATTCACTCAATGCAGATCATGTGGATGCATGGCATTGGCTATCATTTGGCTCCAATGTGCTTTTTACTGACCATCATTTCCTATCCTTTCTTTCTCCATCTTCTCCATCTCGATATATTACTGGTGGTAACACTAACATCCGTATTCCAGGACGTTTTCTGTATTCTAGGACGCAATTGCGTCCTAGAATACCGCCTTCATGACATGAACACAACATGGACACAACATGAATATAACATGGCCACGACACGCAGAAAACGTTCTAGAATACGGCTGGGAGTTTCCACGATTGTTCCAATACTTTTCACGACTCAGCCACGACTTTGCCAGGCTTTGACATAAAATGCGCTTCTAGAATACCAAACGCGGCATGTTCATGTCATCTACTCTGAGCACTAGGGATTTAGAATACGGCTGTAAGTATGATATTATCAGCCATATTCTAGGACGTTTTCTGCGTGTTGTAGCTATGTCTTGTTCATGTTGTGTCCATGTCGTGTTCATATCACGAATGCGGTATTCTAGTACGCAAAAGCATGGCACGTTTTTGTCAGCTGCTTCAGGTTTACCAACCTATCCAAAGTTACCATGTTTCAGATGAATGGCACTGTCCAAACGACAAATTCATAAGAGAAACTACAATCATAAGTAGCACTAACAAAAGATGGTACAATTTTGGTATGAATCAGTCGTTGTACTTGTTCCTAGTTAAAGAATTAACAACCATTTCATGAA
>BOPN01003154.1:67500-70000 GCA_017312705.2 Penaeus japonicus | reverse complement strand
TCATCATAAATTGTGATGCAAAACGTGTGCTTCAGAGCTCATCTCGATGCTTAGTCGGCTTCCTTGGTGTCTCGTCGCCCGGCCCGACCCACGGCTGAGCTCGCTGATTGGCCAACTCTAGCCAATAGCGGCCGAGATCAGAGACCTTCTCGGGGTGGAGGATGACGTTCTCTAGCATCGGCAGAGTTGCCCAGAAATCAAAGACCTGTATGGGAGTTCTCGTGAGCAATGGGATGTAACAAAAAAAAATGTATATCACTATGAAAATGAATAATATAACCGTACATACAGACACACCCACAGATACACACAGCGGCAAATAGATGAATATAGAAAAAAAAACGATAGATAATCATACAAAAATATAGATAGATATAACAGAAACAAGCATACGCATATAGAACATCTAAACATATACATCAATTCAAGCAGACCACGCCGACTCATCTTTACCTCCTCTCGGTTTTTCTCCTCCATAGCTATGTCCTTATTGATGTTCAAGCGATGATGCCTTGTCTCTTGCGTGGTAGGGTCCCAGGTGAAGCCCAAGCTGTCATCTGGCGTCGGGTTCCTGTGGAGAGATGGTTGTGTTCATATACTTTTCTTTTTGTTTGTTTCATTGATTCATCTTCGTCCTTTTATACTGTTTTCATGATGAAAGCTATATTTGGTGTATGATCCGCAAGGTCGCCTGCTCGCTTTCAATTTAAGATATGCCTAGTATTTTTTGGGTTATTCTATGAATGTTTATCGTTAACTTGGTTTTAGTTTGTGATGGTAACTGGTACCTATGTTTTTTAGAACTAGAAATTGCCCATGTCTTCTATTACAGTATGTCTGTAGCTGATTGCACCATAGTCCTTATTTCCAAGAAGCTACTCCCTAGAAACTAAGATATATGACTAGTACCCAGTCGTGGCGAAGTTGATCCACAGCTTCACCATTAAGTTTCTGATCTTAAGGTCATCAGGAGACATGACGGGTGAAGTTAGAAATCCGGGGAAATGGTACAGCATATCGTCTCCGTGTCCCACCCCTGAAAACAACACAGAAAGAGTTTCGCATGAAAGGGAACTGAAGTAATATCACCGTACTTCACTTGTTGATTCTGATGTGTTGATTTCAGGCTATCTATTGTTTCACTAGATTGTAAGACATCTGACTTACAGGGCCTGTCGTTTACCAAGGACGGGGTTATAGACATCAAGGTATGCTCTCCTCGATATGCGAAATTGTAAGCATATACATTAATCGAACTGCCGTGACGGACGAGGTACTTGGTTGTGATGTCATGTGGCAGAACGAAGTGACGATCACTCAACATCTGTGGGAAAAGCAATGGCTGGCTAAAAAGGTCCCCTCTTTCTCACACTTCATCTTTACTAGACGTCTAGTGATTCTACAAGGATTCTATAGGTAATAAAGTTTATATAAAGTTCCAGGAGACTCACCTCATTGACTGACTCTGCGTGGGAGAGGGTGACATGTGTAGTGCCAGCATAGTGTTGGAAGATCCTTTCGCTGACGGCGGCCAGGTCGACGTCTCCTTCGCGGAACTCGAGAATGAGGGGGCCTTTGACGGCGAAGTTCTTGTTAAAGTCCTCCAGGATCTCCTCACTCTTGTATATTCCTGCAAAGAACAATTTGTTTATCGTGTGTCTCTCGGGAATGCTAAGGAATCTAGGACAAACGTAGTATGAATGAGACTAGATAGCTTCACCTATCCTTATCTGAAATACATACATTTCTGATAAGGATATAATTCGGAACGCGTCAAACGTATGTCTAGCATAGTGAAGTTATCCAGTCTCATTCACACCTGTTTTCCTAATAAGGATATGGCTAGGTATGTTTATTTTAAAAAATGAAATATGAACGCTGAACATTTAGAACATGTTACCTTTATTCATTGGACGTGATGATATTTCATAAACTAAATCACAAAAATAACAAAATCAGTCCTTTTGTCATGTCTACATCACTAATTCCCCCTTCATCAAATTCCAAATTCACCAAAAAAAAATTATTCTATCTAGTCCATGAATGGTGTAACCCATGATGATGTCGTGACATCACTCACCAATAAGACCACGAACCTCTTATCTACAGCAAGCCCGGCGATTACCTTTAGAGAACAGACTTCCTTCGTGCGAAGTCACTCCTGAAATGACGTCGACGTGTTGGTGACGTCCCTCCTTCACCAGTCTATATGGGTTATCGGGGACGAAGTCTTTGTCCACGCGCGGTCCAAGGATCATGGGGTTGATATGGAAGGCCTTGCAAAAGTTAAGAAATTGTGAGTAATAATTAGCAGAAGCCGCAGATGCGAATGAGGTTACGATATAACGAATCGGGAAATAGTAAGTTCATCAACGAAGACATATAAACATATTTTTGAATAATATTGATAATGCCCATGATAATGTTCACAATGATTATGATAATGGTGATGGTGATAATAATAATAATAGTAATATCATAGGGATAACAAAACTAGCAA
>BOPN01003154.1:47500-57500 GCA_017312705.2 Penaeus japonicus | reverse complement strand
CCATTAACCTTGGCTAATCCTCATGAAATGTTTGTTACAGCTACATGACTATCAGCTCAAAGTGCATGTTGAAATTAGTTATGCAAAGTATTATTGAACATAACTCCACAGTTATGTTCTCGTCCTTTGCCTTCTTTGTCTGCCTGTCTTCTCTCTAACATATATGGCTTTCCAGCCCACTGGCATTCTTTCTTTTTTAAGCACAGGTACTAATACTAACATAAGCACTTTTAATTGAATTTTGTTAATCAAAGTAATGAAGAAGAAATGCAAGTGATTTTTGTTACATTATTTTTGAAATTCTTTTCACCTATCTCTTTATATCACTCATGCTTTGAGTTCTATTTTCCGTCATGCCGAACCTCATGTATAATGAGAAATTACTTGTTTTATCTTCGTCAAACATGTTAGTCAATGTTCAATAATACTCAAATTGTATGATCAAGCACCATGTTGCATATTCACATTAGGCCATTTATGGGCCACTTTAGCCCTGATATAAATAAAATAGATTTTTCATCGACTCAGGCACTTTTCATTCAGCCTCTTACCACCTGTAAAGTAAAAGAGTGTAATCCTAGACCTTAATGGATTACCGACTCAATGGGTAATAGTAGGTGTATGTTCATTTACAACTCAAAACAAATTTGACTGTTATTCCCAGGCTTTATAGTTAAGATATAAATTTCCACATGAACTTTGTTTATGCATGAATATTTTTATTGATGTTTCTGGTCATAAGAATAAAAGTAAAGACTGCCACTAAAAAAACTCTACAAGTCCAGTTGGTTATGAATCAATAAAATTCCAATCAGAACTTGGTTCATTGATGTGCACGCAGAAATGGAGAAATCACAACCAAATTTTCCTGATTACAGAGCTTTCATAATGGTTTCTCACATTTTGATGTTACTACATCGAGCAAGATATGACGAGCAGAACCCACCAGCCAAAGTTTTTGCTGAATGTTGCTCTTTTCCACTTTGTACTAACCATTCAATTCATATGTTTTTAATAACCAACCTTTGCTATATACAAATTTCTCCTCATGATCTTTAAAATGGTATCTTCATATTTGAATTTATAGTCTCTTCTTCTAGCTATAGCCAGATTGTGCACTTTTCGATTTGCAACAATGCTTACTGGTATAGCCTTTAAGCTATAACCCAGCTAAATTTGCAATGATGACAACATAATGACGTCAAATAAGGGCACTCAACACAAGTGTGCTCACATGTAAGTTTATGTATATATTAATACAAATAGGCAGCATCTGTACCAAACTTCGTAGAAAAATTTGAGCTGGAACTAACGCACACAAAGAATATTTTTTACAGTTGCTTAACTTATGTTTGTTAGGCTATCCATTGTTTGGTTTAATTCATTTCTAATAGATGCTAATCTAATTTTCTCGGTGTTATCTTAAACATTTGTATAATAAGCAACTTGAAACAGGCAGGTACAATGTGGCTCAAAAAATGCCTATAAACATCCTGGGTAAAACAGAGTGCCGAGTGCATAAATCCATTCAATTTTCAATCACCTAAACGTATCATTACAGAGGGAATGATGAACATCTCTAGAATTGTTAATAAGAAACCATGTTAAGAAAATCTTTTATTAATTGTTGAACATAAGCCAAAAGATTTTTTTCTTTTTTTTCTACATGAAGATTATCTGTGGACCCTGCTACATGCCGTAGCATTGGTGCTTATAATTAAACTACTGGCATCTTCAGTGAGTACACAATGGGAATGATATTTTATGGTAGTAGCCTTTAGACTTTTTTTATCCATTTTCCAAAGGCTCAAAAAATACTACCAGAAATGTGACAGATAATGAAATCAACAAAGAAATTTCATACAGAAGTCTGAAGGTTTGTACATACATTACAATTATTTATAATAGAAAATAAGATAAATTTCCAACCATTTTAATGAGGTCCTCAAAAAGAGGCTCTTTAAAAGAAGTAATGGCTATCTTGTGACATGCCCAAAATCCCTAAAACCCTTATCAATAACCACTTTATACATTTCTTTTCCTATAATAACAGTTCTGGCCTTCAAAATTAGTCAGGACCATAGCCCAAACAATGAAATATTTGAATGCGAAAAATAAAGCATTTATAAAATATTCATAACATATGCACTAATACCCATTACTTCACATCTCATCTACATAAAAAAAGACACTAAGACTGCTTCTGCTTTATACCCATCAATCTAATCCATAACTTTCCCTACCCCATAATCTTCTGCAAATTTCCTATTCAAGAGAGAATGGTTCAGCTATTGACCTATTCCACAATATGCCAACAAATAAAAACTCTGTCATAGATTACAGTTTCTAGTTTAATAATTACTTCATCGTCCCACCTAGTGTCTCTCTGAAGACACCTAGAAGCCTTCTCTATACTGTCTAGATTCCAGACGTGCAATGATACTCTCCAGCTGTCGCCTGGCCTCACACTGAGGGAAGTTCTGCATGTCATAGTAGTTCGGAGAAACTTTTATCAGCCACTCAGCTGAAAAGAAAAATCATAAGTTAGTTTCAGAGCTGTAAATTGTGTAGAGCATAATATCTAAATCAAAGATAAAATTGTAGATGTTCAAGATATAGAGTACTATAAAGAAAGAAAATATACAGTGCATATTTGTAACAATGCCTAAATAAGAAGCATCTGATGTAGCAAAAAATAATTCACACTAAAGTAAAACATAATTACTTCTTGTTTACAAAACTGCAATAAATATTGGGGCAAGCTCTTTTGAGAAAAAGTGTCCATTAATAGTTAACGTAACTAATTTCAACATGCACTTTGAGATGAGACATGTAGCTGTAACAAACATTTCATGAGGATTAGCTAACTTCTAATTTGGTGTTCCAATTCCATTTTCATCAAATAATATGGAACCTGAATTTTTATCATATATGAAAATCAAACCAACCATAACAAAATTAAACAGCAAATACATTGTAGAACAAAAAAAAAAGCTCACATTACTGTTTGTAGCATATTTTTCTCACTTTTTTGCAAGCAGTTAGTTTTTCACTTGAATAGTATTGCCATATAATAACCTTCAAAATTTAATGTCCATCTTCACAACAATAATGAGAAACATTTGCAAATCCATCAAATCCACAAAAAAAAAAATAATAATAAAAATTGGCATGTCAACTTAGCAACAAAATGTTTACATCACATATCCTCTCTCAATAAATTTGATCAGTCTCACTTAAGAAAAAGCTGCAAACAATATTCCCCACTGACTTAGTTTAACAAGTGTCATTTCATATACTTACTTGAATGAAATAACAGAACCTGCAATTGCAAGGCGGCTTACTTCATACTAATCGCACAGATAAACATCATTTAAATACTTACGTTTTATATCTGTCACGGTGCGGATGTAGTTTTTCGTGGTTAGGACGAACTCATTGTAAAGAACCCACTCTGGTTTGTGGTCTAAACATGTGGATGGGTGAAGCTGCACAACCTGGTTATCTTTGATGGTCATGTAATGCCCAGTTCTTTCAAGATGAGCAATCTGAAATATCATGAAATATATTACCATACTTTTTAAATAAAACAGCATATATAAATCAATCTTTAAATACTCTGAAAATGCTTAGAATAATACTGTGAGCACTTCTAACTAAAAAATAGACTCATCAATTTACTGTTAGTCAGCTGCAGAAAACATATACAAAATTAACATAGTTTTGCTTATACATTCAATGCTACTGTGTCCTTGAGGGCTTGGCAATCTATAACCAAAAAAATAAAAAATAAATCACTGTACATGCAATTTTTTTTTTAACTGGTCTGTTTCTTTATTATATTGAACTATATCATATTGATCTATCACTATAATACTACCTGCATGAAGAACCCTGACACAAGTGCCTTGCGGATGTTAATGTAGTAGTCACGAGAATTGAAGTCCGTAGAGGTGCGTTTGAGGCTGAATCGGTCCATGATCCTAGACAGCTGTTGCCGTACGTTATCAGCTGATTTGAGTGAACGGTAGTTGACAAAGTTGTCATAGCACCACTGCACATCCTCCATATCTACCGGAGTATAATGGATCAGGGAAAAAAGAATTGTAATTAGTAAAGATTCAGGTTCAACAGAAAGAAAATCCCAGGATACAAAATCTTGTAATGTTCTCTTAGGATTCTGGAAACTGGACAGAAAAAGCCAGTGCATATCACTTTTCTTTTCCAATGCTTGAATGAATATCAAGGCATGAATGAATATCAAGGCACGAATGAATATCAAGGTTACTTGACTGGCGACCATTCTAATCAAGTTAACCCATTGGATGCGGTTTTAATAAAATATGTATAGTCGTGTAGCAGGTTTATGATGTTTAGCACAGTGCCATCCACATCTACAAATGACTGCCTTGGCAGCAAATCATGCCATCTGCTATCAATGGGTTAACAAGAATATTCACAAAAAATATGGATCATTCCATTCAGTAACAACACATATTAACATAATAATTCATATCTTTCAAATTTTTCAGTTTTATTATGTTATGAGCAATGAAACGTATCTCGTTTACTTGCTTTTTTCATAAAATAAAAAAAAGACATACAAAGATAGTTATATGCACTGGTTATCTTTAAGACATACTTTCATGCTGATTTTTTAACAAAAGATGAAAATCAACTGCTACATGCAAAAAGTGGCTTACAAAACATCTTTCTTACACACAAACTATCTTAATAATGAAATGCAAATGTCCACATGCTATCCACAAACATATATACATGGTCATTAATTTTTCCAAGTTAATGACAATGTAGTCCTTTTATTTACTAATTTTCTTATATTTGGATAGTTATGAATATCTTGTCATCTTTTTAGAACCTAATGCAGACAATGATTTGCTTACTTTTTCTATAAATTCTGAAATCTTTCTTTCCTTCATAAAAAAATGGTATTCTAATTATTTTCCCTACTGTAATATGAATCTTGGCAAACAATCTTACAGAGGAAAAGCAAAGCAAAGCAAAAAAAAAACAAAAAAAACAGTATATTCAAATACTCACTTTGTTTGAAGGCATGGTAGACATTGAGCAGCGTAAGGTGGTCACCATCAATGTGGGCGAATCTCATCTTGGCCTCGTCTGCAGCCTTCTTAGCCTCATTAGGGCGCACAAAGCACTGGGGTACTGTAGCAAGAATTGGGAAACCGACCCGGCCCCACCACAGCCGCGCATGACGGCAGGAGAGGGAGGGTACGGCCCAAACATTAAGCCTCACCCTCCTCACAAGGCGAAGGGCAGCGCCCCTCCTGGCTTGCTCAACACTTTACTTCAGCCACCTAGGGGAGCTACACCAGATTAGAACCACAACCTCCACAGATCAACCATAATCAATCCTATTTGGCCATCAAATTCGCGAGTTCTCTCCGATAAAATCTCCTGATTCCTTGCTGATGTAGCCTGATGCTTCTTAACACCAGTCAATTTCAGACAAGTTTACCTTGGGGGACTGATGGAAAGATGTGGTTCTAATACAGTGTGGCTCATTACAGTGACGATTTACTTCAGCCGTGCTGCACTTGTGTAGTGCATAACAGTTCCCACTTTGTTACTACCAATTTGATTCAAACTTTCCTCACTAACTATTTCAGTTGCTAACTGGAGCATGTAAGCTGTTAAAAAAGGATTATAAAAATTCTTCCTTACCTATCTCTCCATGATTTACTTTAATAAAGGAACTATGTCATGTTAAGACCTATCCAGCACAAAATCAAGTTCAAGAGAAAGAGTAAACATTTTACAATAACTTCTGAAACTGTTATCATCCTTTTACTTTGTAACCTTTTACTTTGGAATTTACACATCATTAGCTAATTCTAAGCAGTCTAAAAGTACCATTACCTTTTAGTAACTAACCTGAGAGCATGGCAGTGATAGACAGAATTTCGTTTGAGCAGTTGAAATCGCAAGAAGCGATAACCATCTTGGCTAGTTGGGGATCAAGAGGAAACTCAGCCATAATTGCACCTAATTCAGTCAGATTACCTGAAAGAAAAAATTATAACTATTCTTAATATCCTTCTAACATGTTTTGTCAAATTTTCAGTAATGCTTTCCATACTAGAATTTTCATTACCAGTTGCCTTTCTACTATTTGAGCTGATTATTTTTTCTTAATTGAGTAGTAGCAAAAGACTGCAACAAATGAATATTCATATCACTCAGAAATTATAGCTAAACATTTTAATTTCAACTTTCTGGACCCATCTTAATAAAATGGGCAAGACAATCCATACAATAAAATTCTAAATTATGATTCTTTACTAATAAGTGTATACTAACCATCATCATTAAGGGCTGCCAGATAGTTTAGCAGCTCCAAGGCTCTCATCAATGTCTCAGGTGCTGGCGGATCCATGAAGTCAAAGTGCACAAGATCGTCAATGCCCAATTTCTTCAGTTGTAAAACTACAGAGCCAAGATTTGATCTGAGAATTTCTGGGTAGGTATTGTCCTGAATGAGAAAAGAGAAAGATACCAATTTGAGTACATTAAAATAACAGGATCATAGTAATGTAGCATAATTCACTTTTTTTAGTTACTCAGTTTGCAAGTAAATAACAACTTCTATTTCTGTTCATGCAGTATTGACACCTAAAACCATATATAGTTGGTTATCAACCCTTCAAAATGTTAACATTTCTATTAACTTCAGTAAACACAAGATAAATCTTACCTGCATCTCATTTTTGAAAGCTTTCTCTGTGTATAAGCGGAAACACTTGCCAGGTCTGGTTCGACCTGCTCGCCCTGCACGCTGCTGAGCAGAAGCCTTACTGATTGGCGAGACCAACAATGATTCTACACGGATTCTTGGATTGTACACCTGAAACATAATTATTAATGAAATACTAAGACAATAAGAACTAGAATTAGTGACTCAATATCAAGGTTAAAATTTTGTCATTTAGAAACTTCTCTGAAGGTCTTACCTTCTGTTTAGCAAAGCCAGGATCAATCACGAACACAACACCATCAATGGTTAACGATGTTTCTGCAATATTTGTTGATACCACCACCTTACGTCCAATAGCACCATTGGGCTTGTTGGGAGGTGGAGCTTCAAAGATTCTTTGTTGGAGGTTGGGAGGGAGTGTAGAATACAGAGGAATACATTTAAGCTCTCCAACATCTGGCCCAAGAGCATCTACTTCCCTTTTGATGCGCTTACACGCTTCTTCAATTTCTTCCTGGCCGGTAAGGAACAACAGAACATCCCCCGGTATTTCTTCACAGATGTGTATCTGTCAAGATTTGAAACAGGGATGACAATTTATTTCAAAATCATGCTACATTAATTTTAATTTCATTATCTTTGCTTCAACTGCGAATCAAAATTCCTAAAAAAACATTACAACAATATAGTACAAAGTTCAAAAACTAGTAATTACCTGTATAACAGTTCTAATGGCAGCTTCTAAATAATCCCTTTCTGGCTCTGGTGTGTAGAAAATTTCCACAGGATGCGTTCTGCCAGGGACATTCAGTAGGGGAGCTTTATCAAAGTAGTGCTGGAATTTGCCAGCATCTAAAGTGGCAGACATAACTACTAACTTCAAGTCACTTCGTTGCTTAAGGACCTCCTTCAAGACACCCATAAGGATATCTGTTGCCAGTGTACGTTCATGAGCTTCATCAAGCAAGATTACCTGTTAATGAAAAAATATTCTGAATTACCACATTTGCAAAAGTTCTGCAATTAATGCCCTATTTACAAATAAAGAATATATATTATATATAAACAACATTGCATTTATGAAAAAAATCTTCTGTCTCAAGAGAAAAAAATACTAAATACCAACTAGTTACAGTTCATCAAACTGAACAGAAACTATAAATAATATTCTTATTCATTTCACTTTTTAATATTTATATCTTTAGTTTCATAGATGTTTAGATGTTGAGTTTCAAACCTATTTTGTACTTAATCTTAACACATTGCCGACAGGGTGCCTAACGACCTAATTGGTTGTCAAGGCAGGCGGTCTAGAAGGCTAGTGGCACCGGCAAAAAATTAGAGGGATGAGGAAAGGGTTTTCTCTGCCCTCCAGGTAGTGCAGACTAGTCCAAACAATATTTTTCCATAAATCCATCATAAAATACGAGTTTAGGCTGACTTTGGAACCCCGTAGGTCTAGAGCTAGTGCAGTTACAGCCGTAATACTTCATGACTGTGTGCGTGCTTCAACTGTGAGCAGATCCCCATATCGTTTCATGTATGCATTGACACCTGTCTCTCAGGCCTAATCAGGGCCAACATGTATGTCGTGACACCCATACGCAATGGGTCAAGTTTTAATCTCTATGGAAAGCATTTCACACACTATATTTTCTTTTGAAAAGAAGAAAAAGTTGGGTGCCATATACAATGTTCATTATGTGATGTTGCTTAACTTCTGACATATTTCTTTGGGTATTAAAAGCTACTGAAATCAAGAATCCTTATAATTTGTTGACATTTGGGATTCATGTTAACTAACATTCTGGAACACTAAAAATATCAGCGCTTCATGAGCTTTGGTATTACTAAGATAAAACTATCAACCCATTAGCAGCAGATAGCATGATTTGCTGCCAAGGCAGAGTCAGTTGTAGATGTGGATGGCACCGTGCCAAACAATATAAACCCGCCATTCGACTGTATACATATTCTATCAAAACGCGACAAGTGGATTAGAGTAAAAAATAACTCCTACCAATCAGCCAAAATTAATTTTACAATATCATTGCACTTCCAAGACTATATTTATATTTAGTGGAAAAAATATCAAAAATAGCGCAAAAGAAAAGCTTACCTGGTAATTTTCTAGCATTGGATCACTCATTGCTTCTCGAAGTAACATACCATCAGTCATGTACTTGAGAACTGTCTTCGAAGATGAACAATCTTCGAAACGAATGGAATAACCAACTTCCTGTCCAAGGGCTACATCTAATTCCTGAAAAATTAAGTTTTAGATGATAATGAAGAAAAAAAATACACAATGACATACTTTATTATAAAGTGCAGATAATACTTCCCAGAATACATATTTGCATGGTTACAAGAAGCATATCATTTCTTATAATGTCAAGAGACCAAAACACATTTTGATTGTTGGTTCCTGTATATGCTGAACAGTTTTACTTTGCAAACAATCATCCATGTATAATTTTCCAACAAACAATACCCTAAAACAGCATCAAACAATAAAAAGGACAATTAATTTCATCTTTAAAAATGGCAAACTTTTTAAAGCATCATAGCAAATATAGTTGTCTAAACCAGTTACTGATAAACCTTACCTCTGCTACACGCTGAGCAACTGACATGGCTGCCACTCTCCTGGGTTGGGTACACGCAACTCCTTTCTTTCCTTTTGAACGAGCAAACTCGACACACCACTGGGGCATCTGTGTGGTTTTACCAGATCCAGTCTCTCCGACTAATACAATAGTCTGATGACGGCCCAGCAGCTCAAAGAATCTATTACGGTATTCCCATACTGGCAAACCAATTCTTTTCCTGGTGGGCAAAAGAGAATGACATGTTTAGCTAATAATTCCACCTCCTATTTTTGGGTTGAATCTTTCAATATAATTCCATAATCTTTGGTGAGGCTATATCATGTTCAAGAATTTTTGTTTCCTAACGACATACAGTACTGTAATTTGTAACAAAATACTCACCTATATAATTCATAATATCTTGGTGTGTATGGTAGATTTGTAAAAGGATTAAGAGACATGGCAACAGCCCCTCTTTGCGGATTGCCATAGCCGGAATTGGCACCTGCATTTCCATGGCTGCTGTAGCCACTGTCTCTGTCAGAGTCCTTTTCATAATCTCCTTGATGTCTGTTGGAATAAAATGGGTGTGTTAATAAAAGCTGAACAGAAATAAAAAGATGTGTCCAAACGTAAAGACCTAGAGAGTCACACCTTTCCTTTTTTATGGGGTATG
>BOPN01003154.1:7500-37500 GCA_017312705.2 Penaeus japonicus | reverse complement strand
GCTCGAGCGCTGATTGGTGGCCTCCCGCGTGACGTCACGAGCCAAAACAAAGCCGCCCGTCGCCCTCGAAGCACGCTCCGCTCAGACAGCTCTCAAACTCCGTTGAATGCACACCGATTGAACCCAACACTCGCTATAATTAACACCATAATTGTTTATCCCAAGTAACACCTTACAACCAATCCTCTTTAAACCGCGGTCTCTCTCGCTAGATCATTCCGGCGCATTAGTGTTGTAAACAGGTTGAAAACTGGCCGAGATGGGCGAGGTGGCTGTCAACGGTCCGATGTCGATCATGGCGGCCGACCCGGCCGAAGATCTGGTCAACGGCATCGACGGCTCACCCTCCGATACCAAGGAAAATGTGGAAGGAATTATCAACGGCGTGGCAGGACTTAATGAGCGTGTGAAACGCCGTGCCAAGCGCCCTTCTAAGTTTTTGAGCAAAGAATTAAACCGGACCAACTCGGATTCGCAGGTAGTAGCTCCGCTGCGGGCCCTTAAGAATTCCCGCAAGTCGAGGAATGGATTCGGTCGAGGCCTTCCCAAAAAGGGTAAGTAGGCACTCTCTTGTTGACATGCGGCTTGGCAGGTCATGGTATGGCAATTTGGGAGAGCTGTCATGAACTGGAATGTTGATGGGTTAATATGCGCAGAAGAGTAGAGCAATGGAGTTAGTCCCGTATCATGAATTTGACAGTATAGAAGACAAATGTGTTTTAACCAAGTCATTAATTTAGAATCGTATGACTACTCTGGTTTGAAGATCAACAATGTTTCCCTGAAATTGTGAGTAGGCGTGTTGCCAGGTTGAGCGCTACCAAAATATTTACATCGCGGTTATCACGTACGCCTTCGAAGCTCATGACACTCCCCACATTTCCTCACCGCGAACTGTCACGACCACGAGATTTATGCTCATAGCCTCTGTCATATATATATATATATATATATATATATATATATATATATATATATATATATATATATGTCTGCTCCATCAGCATGGGTTTGATTAATTGTATCCCCTCTCTTTTTCGTAACGCCTCTCCTCTCTTCATACTTCCCCTCTTTCCCTCTCTTCATGCCCACCACCCTTCTCTCTTTCTCTCTCCCCCTCTTTCCCCTCCCCCGCCCCCCTCTCCTCTCCCACCTCCCCAGTTTCCCTCTTCCCAGATCTCGCTTGTTACCTCATTTACCTATAACACTATTTGATGAAAAATCATGCCCATGAACTCGAGTTGTACAAATTTTGAGACTGTCACCTGCTTACACAGATTTGACGCAACAGAAACCACTCTTCCTCACTCGCTCTCACTCGTTCATTCTCTAACCTCTCACCCACTCCACTCTCTAACCTCACTCACTCCACTCTCTAACCTCCCTCACTCCACTCTCATTCTCATGCCTCAATCACTCTCATTCTCATGCCTCAATCACTCTCATTCTCATGCCTCACTCACTCTCTCATTCTCATGCCTCACTCACTCTCTCATTCTCATGCCTCACTCACTCTCTCATTCTCATGCCTCACTCACTCTCATTCTCATGCCTCACTCACTCACTCTCATTCTCATTCTCATGCCTCTCACTTACTCTCATTCTCATTCTCATGCCTCACTCACTCTCATTCTCATTCTCATGCCTCACTCACTCTCATTCTCATTCTCATGCCTCACTCTCATTCTCATGCCTCACTCACTCACTCTCATTCTCATGCCTCACTCACTCACTCTCATTCTCATGCCTCACTCACTCACTCCCATTCTCATGTCTCACTCTCATTCTCATGCCTCACTCACTCTCACTCTCATGCCTCACTCACTCTCACTCTCATGCCTCACTCACTCACTCTCACTCTCATGCCTCACTCACTCACTCTCACTCTCATGCCTCACTCACTCACTCTCACTCTCATGCCTCACTCACTCACTCTCACTCTCATGCCTCTCACTCATACTCACTCTCATTCTCTCACCTTACTCACTCATACTCACTCTCATTCTCTCACCTTACTCACTCATACTCACTCTCATTCTCTCACCTTACTCACTCATACTCACTCATACTCACTCATTCTCTCACCTTATTCACTCATACTCACTCTCATTCTCTCACCTTACTCACTCATACTCACTCTCATTCTCTCACCTTACTCACTCACTCACCCACTCTCATTCTCTCACCTTACTCACCCACTCTCATTCTCTCACCATACTCACTCACTCACCCACTCTCATTCTCTCACCTTACTCACCCACTCTCATTCTCTCACCTTACTCACTCACTCTCATTCTCTCACCTTACTCACTCACCCACTCTCATTCTCTCACCTTACTCACTCACCCACTCTCATTCTCTCACCTTACTCACTCACTCTCATTCTCTCACCTTACTCACTCTCATTCTCTCACCTTACTTACTCACTCACTCTCATTCTCTCACCTTACTTACTCACTCACTCTCATTCTCTCACCTTACTTACTCACTCACTCTCATTCTCTCACCTTACTTACTCACTCACTCTCATTCTCTCACCTTTACTTACTCACTCACTCTCATTCTCTCAACTTACTCACTCACTCTCATTCTCTCACCTTACTCACTCTCTCTCATTCTCTCACCTTACTCACTCACTCACTCTCATTCTCTCACCTTACTCACTCACTCTCATTCTCTCACCTTACTCACTCACTCTCATTCTCTCACCTTACTTACTCACTCACTCTCATTCTCTCACCTTACTTACTCACTCACTCTCATTCTCTCAACTTACTCACTCACTCTCATTCTCTCACCTTACTCACTCACTCTCATTCTCTCACCTTACTTACTCACTCACTCTCATTCTCTCACCTTACTTACTCACTCACTCTCATTCTCTCAACTTACTCACTCACTCTCATTCTCTCACCTTACTCACTCACTCTCATTCTCTCACCTTACTCACTCACTCTCATTCTCTCACCTTACTTACTCACTCACTCTCATTCTCTCACCTTACTCACTCACTCATTCCCTCACCTTACTCTCTCACTCATTCCCTCACCTTACTCACTCACTCATTCTCTCACTTTACTTACTCACTCACTCTCATTCTCTCACCTTACTTACTCACTCTCTCTCATTCTCTCACCTTACTTACTCACTCACTCTCATTCTCTCACCTTACTTACTCACTCACTCTCATTCTCTCACCTTACTTACTCACTCACTCTCATTCTCTCACCTTCCTCTCACCTCACTCATTCTCACTCTAACCCCCCTCACTATCACATACCCTCTCTGTCTCTGTCTCTCATACATCCCCCCCCCCCCTCTATGCCACACATTCTCACTCCCCTTCTAAATCTACCTACGATTCAAGCACAATCTTCGGCAGGCAAACACAGCGACACGCTCGTGCATGCTTTGTCATCGGGAAATCCATTTATTTGTGACAGGTGTGCACGTATTCGGACATGTACACGCTAATCACACACTAACAATCAGACGTGCCATGGGAGATATAAATCTAATTATTTTTTCTTTCTTTTTTTCCCCCACCGAGATCCGCGCGAACTCGTGTGCTTTGAGAGCGTGTACTTGCGCGCACTTGCACGCACTTGCACAAGCAGTTTGTTTTGTAATGTGTGTTTTATGTTGGATTGACTAGAGCTTGTCGCTTATATCAGCCTCCGTTTTTCTTTTAAGCTTTATTTAGTGTTAGATTATGAATTATCGTTGTCGTGTAATGGTCTCCACGCGTCGTTTTTCCATCTCTATAGTACTTTATTTAAATTTCTTTAAGATTTATTCTGGAGTCCTTCTGTATACCCTTGTTTGTAATGCTAGCTAAGATGTGATGTATTGTGTCAATAGTTTATGCGTTTAATCCAATTGAGAGAAATAGTACCACTCGAGAAACTTAGGACAAGAAAACCAAAAGTGGCGGTGGTAGTAGTCGTAGTAATAGTAGTAACGCGGATATGAATAATAATAACTTTCTTATTAATAACAAAGCTCATGTGAATGATGAGGATTTTCCCCTTGGTTGGTGTTCCGGGATTAGATTAGTCAGTACTTGCGGACCTTTAAAGGGAGGAGTGAGGCGGCTTGAAGGTGCACTTGTACAGGAGGCCAAACGCGGAGCCAAGCAGACATAGGCCATTGTTGCTTGGACAGCCCCGAAGCAGCACAGGGTTTCTTGGTTGTTTCAGCGGCGCTTCTCGAAAGTTCCCGCGGTGATGGTGTCGGCAGGTAGAGGAAGATCAGGCGGTGCAGGCAGGCAGGTAGGTATGAGAGGCGTGGCTGCAGCGAGAAGCAACCTGACACAATTACTAGTGCGTGCGCGCACCGTCCCGTCATTGTGGTGGTTGTAGTGGGTTTGTGTGTCTGTGTATATAATGTATATATATGTGTGTATGACTAGTATGTTGATAAAAATCTAGTTTGTGTATATATATGTATATATGAATGCTTGTGCGCGCGTTTATTTGAACGCGGTGAATGCTTCCCAATAGCACCGTTGTTCAGAATCCTTGCAAATGGTAAAGCAGGTGTAGGTATTGTGGGGGGTCACCCTGTTGCTGGAGCGGCATACGGGTCAAAATTACAACCAATAATATAGGTCATTGACCCTAAGGTACACACAATTTCAAAATTTTCCTCCGTGTCATGATTGTGTCATAGGATGCGTGTGTCTGTGTGTGTGTGTGTGTGTTCTTGTACGCGTGTCTGAGCCAGGGAGAGAAAGTGAGAGGGCTTTGACTGGGAAGAGGTCGTTGAAACTGAGGGAGAGAAAGGCGGTGAGCGTGTACGTACAGGTCGTTGTAACCAAGCGTTGAGGTCAGAAGTTATGATAGTGGCGGCAGTTTTAATATTATGAATGGGATCGCTAGTGTTACGGATTGAAAAGAGAATCACAAGTGGGGGAGAGGGGGTAGTGGGATTCTTGGCTTGTGTTGCTAAGGTTATTTTGGGTTGAAGGCAAAATGATTGCAGGGTGTTGTGGCAAGGTTTGGTAGTCGCAAGAGGGTGGAGTCGCTCGCTGGTGGCCATGAGGTTGTTTTGGAGCGGTGCGAGTTCAACAAACTTTTTTCTCTCTCTCGGCGTTTGTAACATAAGCAGGTAATGCAATATCGCTGACTTCCAAAAACGAAGAAGCCCTTTAACTCTGCAAAGGTACCAGGACTTAGTAGACTAGGGATTTTTTCCTTCGACATAGGCAAGAAAGGCGCTTTACTTTTATTATTCAGCACTTTTTAATGGTGCTGTTGCTGTGTCTAACAGACAGAAGGGAGTCTTCTGTCAATAAACATGACATTTGACAGGGATATATTTGTCTGTGAGGGTGTAGGGTCCACTTCATAGTAATCGCATTGTCATAAGTAAAGCCTCCGCTTTACTTATGCAAAGGCTATATTAGCGCACAAGATGCGTCAATAAATTAGATAACAAATTCGACTTCACATTAGTCATGCGTCATGGAATGTGCACAGTCCTTGGGCGTTTGGATCTCCTCTCCCTGTTCTTCATTCACTCCATTCTCGTGTGCTGCTCTTGCTCGTCATCATCATCCTTGCTCCTGCTTCCCCCTCTCCTTCCTTGCGCCTTTCCTCTCTCCTCCTCCGACAGTCTTGTCCTACTGCGGGAGGAGCGTGGCGAAGGCCTCCTCGGGTATTGACCAAGGACCCGCCACTCGTCGCGGTGCCCCTCCTCGTACTACTTTAAAGCGCTCTCGACGCCTCCCGGCCGAGCATGGAGGCGGCGTTCTTCGGGGATTGCTTCATCTCGAGCAGTCACGGCGGAAGTAGTTTTGGGTCTCGGCTATTGCTTCTCTATATGTTTGTTTCTTGATTTTCTTTTAACGAAATTAAGCGTGTCTGTTTGTTCCTGCTCTTGAAGTTGGCTCTGCTTTCTGATAACCAAGGAGTTTTTTTTATTGTTAAGCTAAACGAAGAAGGTTTTCCGATAGGAATGTTCAGTTTGGCAAGGGGCGAGAGGACACTCGTGTGCGGATGCCTTCAGAAGGTGTAGCAAAGCTCTTGTTTGCTTAAGAATAAAGAGGGATGTTCACTGGCGACTCCACCGGCATGGCGGGATGCGTATTCGAAGGGGGGGGGGGGCGAATTCTCCTTCGATTACCATTGTTTATGCACACAATTTCGTTTTCGAACGTATGAACAAGACCCACTGAAAAGTTATTTTCCAGTTAAACGCACTTCGTTGAAGTACCGTAAACAATGATGTATACAATGACATGAATTAGCTGAGTGATGACACGGTTGTGACTACCTTGCACCGCACTGTTACCAGCTGGTTGTTTTACTTGTTTGTTCTCACGATAAGATAGCTTTTTGTATCGATTTGATAAGAGGTACTTGTTTCATATCGTGATCTATAAACTTGTCTCGCTGTCGAAGGCTTCGTCCTCTAAATAAGTTTATCTAATTACTCTGCTCAGATTAAAACGTACAAGGAAGAAACTTTCCTGTATATTGTATGCTGTTCGTTTGTTTTGAAACTAGTCAAGGGTTTATGGAAAACGCGTTGCAAAGGAGGAGCATATTTGGTTAGCAGTGTTGAATTCGAGATGCTCAATTCCTAAAGATACTGAAAACAACAACAAAGAAATATCGGCTTGGGATTTACAGGTTTGAACATGATACAGTCAACGAGAGCAGTCTGCCTTCAGTAGAGAGTAGGAGGATACAGAGGCATACTTGTGTGTGTATGTGTGTGCTTGCTTACATGCCTTATCTTTTTGGTTTATTCCGCGCCCAAACAGCGCAACTTCTCACTGCAGGGATCATGACATAACGGGCGATTGTGTACGTGACAAGTTGGGCCCAAGGTGTGACGGGCATGATGAACGCACTCGTGGGCCTTTGAAACCCCTGCTGGTTATTTGTTGACATTATGTAACTGAAGCTTTCGTGTGCAACATTTTTTTTCTCTCGCAAGGAAATATGATTCTAAACGGTTTTGGCCCCTGGCCTTGTCCTAGTGTTGGCAACTGTTATCAAATACTCGCAGGAGGTAAAAATAGTACAAGTTGTCGAATAAGTTGTGGTCAGTTGGCCGCGTGGCTGGCACACTGTTGACTGTCCTTGCCAGCCAACCTTTTACACATCTCACCGGCTGCGTGGCAACCCAAGCTTCGACTCCGCATGCTACTGAAAATAAATATACCTAATACTCTCCCTTTACGTCCAAGTACAACATACACCACCCGCTTTCCACTGTCACTATTCCAAACATCACTTCGCTTGTCTGTCGTTGCATCTCTGCAAAGCTTGCACTATGAAATGAAGTTGGATCACCCGAAATCTCCGTGGTCTTAATTACAGGGATGATAATGACTCAAATCTGTCAATTTAAAGAATTATGTTGATAGTACGTTCATGATAAATCACATACTGAAAAAGAGAGATAGCAGTGAGGTTTGTCATGGGTTACAGGTGTGTAGGCCGAAGGTTGGAGGGAAGGAAAGTTTGAGCATTAATGTGATGACCAACATCCTGTTGACGGCAACACTGGGGGAAGTAGACGCTGGGGCCGCACCTCCGTGATCGACTTGCATAAAGCCGATTTTTCTTTGCTGTTTTGAGCATCTTATGCATTTGTGCGTGTCTCGACAGTGAGAGAGTGTGAAGGGGGAGTTGTATTTATTTAAGTGCTGGTAGAAAGTGCTGTAAATTTCAGGGCGAAGGCAGTAGATCCCCCCCCCCCCACACACACACCCTCTCATTTCGCTTCTATTTCTTTCTCATGTTAACATGTACGCACAACTCTTTCCTCTTGCCCATGTACTCTAAAGATCATCTTATGTCGGAGAGCCTTATTCAACCGTTGTGTATAATATGACAAGAGGGTGTGTCATGCAAGTGGCTGAAAGTAGCACGAATGGGGCGCCAAAACAGCAGCTGGAACGTCGCACGTGAGACCACGTGGGAAACGACGTAGAGAACTGCGTAGATAGATGTTAGGCCCGCGCGCAGACATACTCCGGGGGGCGTGGCATCACACAGGCCTGAAGGATGCGAACGTTTCCGTTAATTTTGTATATGGAGGTTTATAAACAGTCACGTAATATTTCGTTTTTGTTATCCGGCATTAGGCAAGATAAGCTTATTGGGGGCATTCGGTATAGCCCGTGGCAGTGCTAAAGAAGCTGTTCTTCGTACAGCGGGAAGTGATCGCCATTGTCGTAGTAAACCTGACCTTGTACAGGCTCACTCATGACGCGCTCTCGAACCGTTGGATTAGGGACCGCCTTACACGCAGAAGAGACGTAGTAAGCAACGGCTCGTTACGTGCACGCGCGCTACCACGTCCTCCTTTCTCTCTTTCCCCTCAGCCCCCCCCCCCCCCCCCCCCCCCCCCCCCCGGTGTATGTGTGTGTGTGTCTTTCCCATTCCACTCCCGTTTCCTATGTTCCCTTGCGTCCCCCTGCCCCCCACTCCCTCCCACCCTCCGCCAGTCCGACCTCTCAGACCTCGTGAGTTCGAGTTGAAGGAGAGAGGCAAAGGAGACACGAGGTTTTGTTTCTGGTATAAGCCAGGCCGCCGAGCTAATGCGCCACTCCTTAAAAGTACATGTTTTTTCTTGGTTTACGTAACTGAGATGCTGATCCAGCAAGCATACATTATACCCTTTTTCCACAACCCGCACGGTGCACTTATGCCATTCACAGACATGTGCATTCTCTTAAGACGTAAGTGGTCGTTGCATTCGCCCACTCACGCATGTGTTCGATAGATTTTGGCAGCGTAAAAAAGGTTCCGTCTTTGCAGTTGCACAAGACTTCGTTGTTACTTGTTTATTTACATGTGGGGCTTGTTGTGTGCGCATCGACATTTCCATAGCTCTGCACTGTTAGTTTAAAATCGTAAAACATAAATATAAATGGGAAAGAAAAACACAAAAAATGAGAATGCAAACGAAAATGTAAGTAAAGATCGTTCAGCTTTCATGCACAGTAAGTATGAACAGTCGGCCAGACTAGCTGCTGTTGCTATGCCGCTCCAAAACATTAACGCCGAGGGAAAGAAGTGGCGCCATAAGTTATGTAATTTTGCAGTTTTCTTTCGCCAGCTCTATATAGTATGGATGCTTTTAGTCTCTTGTTTTCCCCTGTGAATTTTGTGTGACCTTGACAGCGGACACCTGTCTGATGGGGTGGTAGATGCGGCACGTATGTTTGGACGGTCAGTGTGGCACCACCGCCTTAATTCGCGCGTTCGTTTCCTGAAGCGGATGTTGTACCAGCTCTGTGGCGGCCGGGATTATGGATGCTTATTTTGAGCCTGGGGATGTGGTAACATTTATTAAAGACAATAGACTCTTGGAGAGGAAATGGCAGCGAAAGAAGTGGATTGGCGCAGTAAAGTCGGAATATTAATCTGAACGAAAGAAAACGAACGCTTTTGATGATCTGGCCTTCTGCCAGTGCTTCTCCCGGCCGAGCCCCCTCCCCCTCCCTCCTCCCCCACGCGTGTACCCCGTAACCCACGGTCTCAACTCTCCTCCTAAACCCCGCCTCCTCTTCGTCTCTGGTCCCGCATCTTCCCCTTCTTTATGCCTTCCCTTTCTTTTGCTTCCTCCGATCCCCTCTCTATCTCTCTCTTTGTCTTCCCATGCTTACGGTTTTAGTTTTTTTTCCTTTGTCGCCATTTAGGGGCAGCAATGTTAGATTCCCCTCCTTGTTTATACCAATTGTTCTATTGACTTCCCCCAAAAAAAATTTACAGATTACATTCTTGCTTCCTGTTTTTTAATGGTTTTCATTTTGTCCCTTCCCATTTCATCTAACTGTACTGTCATCTCAAGTTTGCCGGCTAGGTAAGAGAGCGAGCCAGGGATCACGGCACAATTATGATTTACCCATCACTGTTGTCCTGCGCAACTGATACAGAATCCTCCAGGCCCGCAACTTGAAAATGAAACTATAAAACTTGTTTTTCACGAGCTTGGATTCAAACCTGTGTAGTGAGTGGGTGGTGGATAGCTGCGCTCTCAATTTTATTTGTTTGTTATATTTCATGCACATGTGTACCAATCAAAATTGGATTAAACATATGTAGCGCTCTGCACCCATAATGATCAATAAGGTTTACTCTAGATTTTCCTTGCTTGTTTGTTTTTCATGATACAATTACATTTTAGAGAAAGGGCACTAATGTGTAAGAGGTACTATGTTAGTCTGCAAAAGAGCACTTAGTAGTTGATGGAAAGGAGCATTTTATCTAGCACTGAAATGTGTTAACTGTATGTTTTAACTTTCTACATGTGATGATGACTCCACTTGCTTGTATTTTTAACATTTCAGTGTTTCATGATGTTTAGTTTTGTCAAGTGTTCATATCTTTTACAGGAGGTGCAGGTGGCAAGGGGACATGGGGTGCCCTGGGCTCGGAACTGGCTGAGGAAGAGCTTGATGGGGCCATTGATACCAACGATCCCAACTATGACGAGACTAATCCTGAGAACAAGGAAATCAAGATGAAAGTCATCCATGTTGACCGCTCGGACGAGGAGATACAGGTACAGACTTTCCTAAAGAGTGATATTGGTTGTCTTAGGGTTTTTGAAGAGTAATATGGCTGATGATATTGCAACTTGTGCAGCCCTTGATGCAATTTTTCTTTTGAACTCTGTGGGCTTACCCTGAATTGCTCATCTTTTAAAATAAAATCACGTCAAAGGATTTTCAGTACGTAATGATTGACAGTTTTTAAGGGTTAACAGAAGTAATGGAATAGAGTGTAACACCTGGACGTAGCGTCATATCACACTTGCACTAACACTCTATCACTTGGCCAACAGAAGCAGATATCCTCCCTGGTAGCAGAGTATTACGACCACGGAGACACCCACGAGACTTACTTGTCCCTTGAAGAATTGAACTTGTCTATGCGGGCTCATCTAATACTGGTGACTGCGGTGGAACTGGCAATGGACCATAAGCCCTCGCACAGGGAGATGACCAGTGTCCTCTTGGCGGACCTTTACGGACACATGCTCTATGAGCCTCATTATGCCAAAGGTAATGGCTCATTTATCTCTCTCTCTCTCTCTCTCTCTCTCTCTCTCTCTCTCTCTCTCTCTCTCTCTCTCTCTCTCTCTCTCTCTCTCTCTCTCTCTCTCTTTCTTTCCTGTCTCTCTTTCTTTCCTGTCTCTTTCTTTCCTGTCTCTCTCTCTTTCCTCTCTCTCTCTCTCTCTTTCCTCTCTTTCTCTCTCTCTTTCCTCTCTCTCTCTCTCTCTTTCCTCTCTCTCTCTCTCTCTCTCTCTCTCTCTCTCTCTCTCTCTCTTTTCTCTCTCTCTCTCTCTTTCTCTCTCTCTCTCTCTCTTTCTCTCTCTCTCTCTCTCTCTTCCTCTCTCTCTCTCTTTCTCTCTCTCTCTCTCTCTCTCTCTCTCTCTCTCTCTCTCTCTCTCTCTCTCTCTCTCTCTCTCTCTCTCTCTCTCTCTCTCTCTCTCTCTCTCTCTCTCTCTCTCTCTCTCTCTCTCTCTCTCTCTCTCTCTCTCTCTCTCTCTCTTTTTCCTCTCTCTCTCTCTCTCTTTTTCCTCTCTCTCTCTCTCTCTTTCTCCTCTCTCTCTCTCTCTCTTTTTCCTCTCTCTCTCTCTCTTTTTCCTCTCTCTCTCTCTCTTTTTCCTCTCTCTCTCTCTCTCTCTCTCTCTCTCTCTCTCTCTCTCTCTCTCTCTCTCTCTCTCTCTCTCTCTCTCTCTCTCTCTCTCTCTCTCTCTCTCTCTCTCTCTCTCTCTCTCTCTCTCTCTCTCTCTCTCTCTCTCTCTCTCTCTCTCTCTCTCTCTCTCTCTTTCCTCTCTCTCTCTCTCTCTCTCTCTCTCTCTCTCTCTTTCCTCTCTCTCTCTCTCTCTCTCTCTCTCTCTTTGCACTGTCTCTCTCTCTCTCTCTCTTTGCACTGTCTCTCTCTCTCTCTCTCTCTCTCTCTCTCTCTCTCTCTCTCTCTCTCTCTCTCTCTCTCTCTCTCTCTCTCTTTCCTCTGTCTCTCTCTCTTTCCTCTCCCCCCCCTTTTTTTATTTTTTATTTTCTTTCCTTCTTATATAATGGGTATGAGTCATTGTTTAAGTCATTTGAATATATTCTTGAAGAGACTAACTAATAATTTCATTCATTTGCAGGTTATGATATGCTTTTAAAAAATTTGAGCGACCTGGTGCTGGACACCCCGGACGCTCCTACCATTCTAGGAAACTTCATTGCAAGATCAATCGCTGATGATTGCATACCTCCAAAGTTCCTTCAGGGTTATAAGGGAAAGGTAGGTTAAGTGCTATACCATTGGAAACGGAGTATTTTGGAATAATTTATAAAGATAGAATGAACCGAGTTCATTATGACAAATGGATTAAAGGGTATAAATGGAACTGAATAGTTCCAAAACACAAGATGTAATTTATGCATTTTGGGTTACCCCGTCTTCAGAACTATATGGTAGATCTGAAGACAGAATAACCCGAAACATGTTAATTACACCTTGTGTTTTGGAACTATTCAGTCCTATTTATACCTTTTTATAAACATAGAAGTGAAAATTTGTTGTAGAGTTTGACTGGAGCTTTTATATTTGGATATGATCAACCAAATAATTCTTTTGATCTGTTTAAATGATTAAAGCTTGTAATGAAAGTAACAATCGTATACAATGATGATAAAGCCTGAAAGTTGTTTAGAACTGTCTCATAATGCAATTATTTGCTCTCCTCTTCTGACAGGTTGATAACGAACATGCGGTGATAGCGTTAGCGAGATCAGAAAGTTTATTGTCTATGAGACATGGCCTGGTAAGGCTGGATAACGTTTGGGGAGTGGGTGGTGGTACCCGCCCTGTTAAGTACCTGGTTAAAAAAATGGTTCTCCTGCTACAGGAGTACCTTTCATCTGCTGATATTGCAGAAGCAACTAGATGTTTGTTAGAATTGGAGGTTCCTCATTTCCACCATGAATTGGTAAGTTTTAATTTTTTGGTCATGGAAACCTTGTCACAAAATAGCGTAATGATGGAATTCAAACAAGAGATGATAGGCTTTTATGAAAGATAATGGAATTACTCTTATTTGTTTTCCCCCTCCCCTCATATCAGATTCACATTTATATATATTTTTACAGGTGTATGAGGCTATTATCATGACAATAGAAAAAATGGATGACCGTACATCTGCAATGATGTGTGAGCTTCTGGGGTCTCTGCATAGAGCAATCATCATTACACCCTCTCAGATGAAAGCAGGGTTTATGAGAGTAAGTTTGACTTTGTTTTAGTTTTCATCCATTTTATCTCTTCATCCTTTACATATTGAAATGAAATTACATAAAGTAGTGATGGAGATTTTTTGTATATTTTCTTAAATTTCACATCCTTACACTTCAATGTATGGTATACAGCTGTTTTTTTTTCTGAAATGAAACTTGATTGGAACCCACCTCTTACTCATGACATCTTTTCAGGTGTATGAAGATATGCCACAGATATGTGTAGATGTACCTCCTGCATACACTGTGTTAGAGAGATTTGTTATACGGTGCCAAGCAGGAAAGGTTGTTGGTGACGATGTTGTTAAAAAACTGCCTGTCAGGTAAGAGAAAGATCTCTCCTTCCTCTTTACCATCTTTTTCCCATATGCTTAGTATAAGTATATGTGTGTGTATTTATATATATATATATTTATATATTTGTATATTAGTCCTTTGTTTAGTAATACTAATGTTATATTTTGTATTGTAGTGTTAAAAAACTAAATGATTATCTTTGTAATTCCAGGGGCCGAAAGCGTTTCGTCTCTGAGGGAGATGGTGGTCGTGTGAAGGACGATGCCTACTTCTAATCAGTTTTGGCCACCTAGGATGCCACCATGGAATCAAGTGCTTATATTGAGTTCCATAACAAAGTCGTGATCAACAGGAATTATTTTATTTTACAAATCCCAGTGAAATTTTGTGATGAGACTTAATATGGCTATTATTTTACATGCACTCTAAACAATTGTTAGTGTGAAGTGTGACTTTACGTATTACAGAATTCCGTGTGGCATCTTTGCAAGCTTCATCAGATGGTTAGATAGGTCTTATATTGAAGAGAAAAGTATAGGACTCATTTTTGCATTTTATGATTCTTGCTGTGTGAACCGAGTTTCCATGTTGTTTGATACTATCTTACCTTGCCTTGGTAATTTTCAGATACTTTGATACATATATGGTCCAAAGGAATAGACTGACCATTTTAAGTCTTGTATGTATGTTATTTGTTTTGATTTCTACTTGAGTACTGGAACTCAATCTTTAACTGAAACAGCTGGAGACTCTGCTTCTACTGTAGTCAGGTAGTATATTGCTTCATGATACCCTGCACCTTATGCTTTTTACCATTTCTCCTAGATGAAGGCACTGATTATGTGTTTCATGGGTAAGTGACCCATTTAAAATTCTAAACATTTGGATAGGGCGCCCTTTCACATCAAGGAAAAGTGGAGTTGGAAAGGGGCTGTTAGATGTTTTAGAATAAAAAGGAAAGAACACTATCCTTGAAGTGTGTCATCAGGAGAATGGAGTCCGGCTTGCTCCCATCAGTCTCTCTCACCAACGTGGTCATGATTCACTATTGGCAGGAACTGTAATACGTTATGAGCATTGTTGATGAAAGTGTTAAAAAGGTTTTGTTGTGACTACATCTTCGAAGTTATACTATGATGTCCAGCACCACGTTGGTACATCCTGAGCTTTATTGTTCCCTACCAAGCTGTACCTGTGTATCAATCATGCATATACTTGTTGCATATAGTGAATGATTCGTTGCTCACTTGTGAATACTATTTTTTCTATTGTAAAGAGTATAGGGAGAAAACTTGTAATGTTTTGTGGTTATAGAATGAATTTCTTTTTAATGTATGATTTAAAAAGGATAAACTTGCCGAGTTGAGCAAGAGTTGGAAGTACAAGATTAATTTAGTTTTCAAGAACTGAAGGGGGATAAAAAAAATACAAAATACAAAATATAAAATAACAAAAAAAAAAGCATATATATGAAATCTCTGGCCATCCCACGAGAGGGGCCTGGGACCAGAGAAGAGGATTGGTGATGTGTCAAAGTAGATGCATAATGTGAATACATGTGTATTTATATTTGTTTTTACATATGATTTTTTTTATGTAAGTATTTTTATTGAAACCGTATATTGGAAGAAGAAAATACATTTGAAATTGGTATTACTACAAAATCTTTTTTGTAGTACTATTGATTTTTTGTTACTATTATTATGATTATTGTTAATTGCAATTAACATCTATAAATGTTATGATTTAGAATCATTGATGTTAATTGTAATTTTTGTATTTTATTCATTTTTGATCTCTTTTTTTTCTCTTCCAGGAGAATTCATTGTTTCTTGTAATTTCATATATATACACATTATTTTATATCCGTATGCATCTGTTTGTGACAAGGTAATACAATTATCTTGGGAATCAGTGAGTTTATAATTGCACAAGAAAAAGTACAAAAAAAAATTGTAAAAACAAAAATCCAAATAAAAATTGCAAAATAAGTGGATCTTTACTTGCCTCTCCTAATGCATGTAAATGTAGATGCAACTGCGCACACACACATACTGGTTCTCATTCACTTGTACATGAGGCAAACCTTTTAAATACTTTTTATTTGTAGAAGCCAAATTCAGAAATGAGATCGGTGAGAGGACCTAGGTATGGTAACCCATTGATTCCTGGTATGCAAGTATGCATGCACCATCCACCTTCCTTCCCTTCATTCTTTCTTCCTACTTCTTGTTTCCTCCTTCATTCCTACTATCTCCTCATAGTCCCTTCTTCCTTCCTTCCTTCTCTGTAGGCTTACCTGACCCTATCTATTTTTCCAATTCAATGAATACTGGAGGGAAAAAAAATACTGATGATTAAGCACTTACGAGCCATGTATGTGTAAAATGATGAAATAAAATTATAGTGGACAGTGCCAGACCTCGGCACAAAGGATGCAAAATAGAGCTAATATCTAGTGTGTGCTGAATTTAAACAAGTTACAAACTTCTTTTCAGCTTTTTGGTCAGACTAGAAACCGTAAAGCCATTGATTTGGTTACGGTGTTGATCTGAAGGACCACTTTTTGTATGTGAAGGATTGGTGTATTTATTAAACAAAAGCTGGAAGACTAGCTTTAAGGAAGTTGACAGACTCAACATGGATAATTGTTAAATGTGAGAAAAGATAAATATTCACTAGTTCAGACCTATAACTAATATAAGAATTGCCTTTGAAATTGAGTGAAGCTTTTTTTTTTTTTTTTTTTTTAATCTTTTCTTGAGGTTTGTAGTTGCCCTTTTCAAGGATGATAGGTGTTGTTTTTGGAAGACCTCACATTCCGAATGGCGCAGAGTGGGAAGAAGGCATGGGTTTATTATCCATTGGAACCATTACTGATAGGGTATCTGGAAAATTTATGCAAGGAAATCATTTAAGGTGAAGTAGTGGTACATAGACCATAAAGGGTCCTGAGATATCATCAATATAAAAAAAAAAGCATCTATCACTCCTAGCAAGCTTATGACTTAATTATGCCCCAAATTGTTGAACTGCTCACACCTATTTTTCTTTTTAATCTCATTCTGCAAACACTGCAAGGGTTAATGTAGTAAATGTATCTATTTATATTATAGAGTTCATCTGGAAGAGATTTTAATAGCTCAATGATACATCAAAACATTTTTTCAAACTACTTTTTAAAATATGGAAAAGTGATTTATAAAAACAATCATTACCATGTTAATACAATCACATTATCAAAACTTTTTAATCCATGGAGTAAGCCATATTTTGGGCTCAGACTATGGTGTTTGCTATTTTTTTCTTTCTTTTGATTAGATCATACCTGAATGTTTATCTTCAAGTTTGTACTAAAATAGAGATAGAAAATAGAGGGGATTTGATTCAGTGTGACTTTTTTAACACTAGTAAATCACCCTGAAGTCTTATCTAGAAGTAAATGCCCAGTACCTAACAAAATTTAAATAAAATATCAATTTGCTATTTATCTGATCACTCTTTCAAGCTGTTACAGTGCCATACCACATCCAACCTCCTGCTGCAGCTACTGCTTCCTCCAACAGTTCATTTCCCATTTATTTTCAGCAACCAACCAGTTATATTAACCCTCTCTGGATGGGTGGTACACTACGGTACCGCGCATTCAAGGCCCGTTCGTTGGATGACGCCATACGGCGTCGTTTATTTAACTGATTTAGGCCTATGCGTTCGAGAGCCCCGGCATTGTGACATGCAAGGCTGGAATGGGTTAACTGTATCACTGTTTATGAAACACTGCTAAGAAGGGATAAAGAAAACAGGTGAGTATTTTTAAATAAATAAATAAAAAATTTAATGTGCTAACATATATTTCATGCTTCATTTAACATTTCCCAGGTACTAAACCTGGAAATGCAATGACAACAGCAAAGCAAAATCAAACAGCAAAGGCAAAAATGCATCTTGGGGATGGAAGAATATCAGGATGTCCAGTAGTTAATGTACAAAATAAAAAAGATACTAGTACAAAAATAAACTTCAAAGTGATTATAATAGACACATTTTGAGACAGAGGTTGAAAAAGATGAAAGAGGAAGAGGAAGTTGAGGAGAGAAAGAGGGAGAGGGAGAGAGTACAAAGTTTGAGCAAGATACACTTCGGTGGATTAATTCATGATTATGACTCGCAATATACTTCCATGATTAATTAATAGGAAAAATGTTTTGATGACTATTTATTGATTTAAAAAAATAATAAATTTATTCATCCATAAAAACACTGAAAATCATTATTAAAAATCCATGTAACTCAATTGTGTCATTTATACATTTAGCTTATCATTATCCCTTACATTCACATAATAACAGTATAAATATATGCATCTTGAAAGTTCTGAAAATAAACTTCAAATAACACTTCACGAAGCAGTGTTATCTTCATGAAATAATTAGCAAGATGAATTTTATGGTCTAGCTTCCTTTACTTGAAGGCTTTTTCAAGTAATTGTGTAATTCATGATAAGAGTCTTTGGAAGAAGCTGTATAACCATGAATTCAAAACAAAGCAATTATCATATCATTCATAATATTTAACATATTCTAATAAATAAAAAATAAGATATATCAAAATATAATTATGGATTAAACATTTGCCCTTTTATATTTATCATGTTTATGAAAGGTGGATGCTCACAGGATAATAGGGAGTAGCTACTGGATAGTGTAAAGTTTCTATATTCATTAAGATCAGTGATTAAACGCTCTTTGAGATCCTCTAGAATGAATATTTTCTTTATGGAGTGTTCTAAACTTGGCTCAGTTGGTTCTGGCACAATACGAGGTGTGCCCGAATTGGTTGTGTACTTTGAGCTTGACACACTTGGGGTTATTTCTGCAGCTTCCATGCCTGATGTATTACCTCCAAGACCTCTTTCGACAGTTTCACTCAAGGAAGAAAATCTTGGTCCGCCTTCTTTTTTTATTGTCTTGGGTTTTTCTGTTTCTTCTATTATTCCTTCCTCTTGTGATAATTCCCTTTTCTTGATATCTTCTCCCTGACTTACATCACTTTCCTTCACCTTGACATTATGGCTACCATTTTTCTCGCTCTCTACACTAATTTGCATAATATCATCAGCTGTCTCCTCTGTTCCTTCTTTATTGAATGCCTTTTTGTCTACTGGAATCTTCTCAATGTTGACTTCCACTTCAACAGTTGAGCTGTGGTCTTCAGCATCAGGTGACTTGCCATCCTGAATACCTTCAGCAGAGGTGGATTCCTTCACAGTAAGAACTGTCTCAAATTCACCCTTTGACTCTGGTTGGGATTCATCTTTCTCCAAATCCTTATTCTGCTCCTTTTCACTGCATTCCTCTTCAATTTTCATATTCCTTGGGGGTTTCATCTTGTGCCCAACGTGTTTCTTCCAAGGTGCAGCAGGGTCCAAAATCAATGCAACTTGGTCAGTTATGGAGAGGGACCAATCATCTTCTTTGGTGAAACAGCAAGCAAGAGCACCCGGGTCAATAGGATGAGCCTCTGTGCCAAGAGAAGGTGAGTTGTGTCAAATATAATAAAGAAAAGGTAACATGTACATCCTAAAGTACTTCTTAATTAAAACCAATGAGGGAACTACAAAGGAAATGAGTAGACTCTATGCATGATAGTATTAAACAGGATTCTATAGTAACTTAATATCATTAAAAATTACATGTATTTGCATTTCACATGCATATGAAAATTCACTTTTGAATGGCATGAGTATATAATTATATATATGGCATATCATTTGTGCAAATCTTGGAGGACTTAAAACAACAATTTCAGTGTATAACCAGGGTAACTACTAACAGATTGGTGGGAATCATTTTCATGGCAAAGATGGTTCCACAAGGCCTTATTCAACAAGGAGTCAATTAGTAGGCTTACTTGAGCCTATTTACCCATTTTCAAAAAAAAAAAAAAAAAAAAAAATAATAATAATAATAAATAAATAAATAAAATCATTATCATTAACCCATGCAGATTGGGATAGATTTGCTTGCCCAGATCTCAGAGCAAGGCACCTTCATGCGACATATCACTACCTTTCACGCTCTCTTTCATTCACTCGTAAAACCAGAGCCATTTTTGTGTCCATCCTTTTTTCATGTTCTACAGTATTGTAAGACTTCCATGAGTCATAGGAGTCACATGAGTCAATGTTGCAGTTGACTAAAATTGTAGTATAGGGTCCATATCAGCAATTATTTTCTTTATACTCAGTGTGATATAAGTATTTCAGTTTTATGGAAGGACAAAAGACAACTTTACTTTTTTTGCAGACATGTACTGTCTTAACCCTCTCTGGATGGGTGGTACACTATGGTGCCGCTCATTCAAGGGCCCTGTTGCCGGTTGGCACCATATGGTGCCAGTCATTTAATTGATTTAGGCCTAAGCGTTCGGGAGCCCCGGTATTGTAACATGCAAGGCTGGAATGACCCCGTCGTACGTGGGTTAACCCACTCACGACGATTGTTAATACAAAAAAATAATAATGCACAATGAAGATAACATGAAGAGATATTGAAGAGGAAGGACACCTATGGTTATGACTGCGAATGCCACAGCACAAGGCAGCCTTACTGGCCCAGGGGCACATTATAGACATGGGCATGGTTTGAGCCACATTCCTCCTCTCATTCTACTTGTACATCCTTCATCGATGGTATTTTTAAGTAAAATGACATCGTTTTGCTGTGTGTCATTGCTTTCTGAAGATAGTGCTTGATAGAGATGGGTGCCATTCAAAGCTCTCTCTCCTGCTAGTGCTATGAGAAAGTGGTGACATCTATGTTTTTGATTTTAGATTAAACTCATTTTACTTAATATTACAGCAATCATAGTACAATAAAGAAACATGGCGATCCACTCTCCCATAACGTCAAATATGGCATGATGACTATCGTCATGTACATCACAACACCAACCTTCAGGCCAAAATCTCAAGTGTCATGTATATTATGACACCCATCCGCAATGGGTTAGCATTAAAACAAAAATAATAATGATGATACTAATAATAACATTAGGAATAATGATGGAATTTTTTTTCTCCAAAAAAATCAAGGAATAGAGGAAACCAGTGAGGGCAAAAAGGCCTACTAATTGACTCCTTCATGATAGTGCTTATGAAACCATATATTTGTAAAAAAGAAAAATATAAGAAATCCATAGTTGGCTATGTATGTCCCTAACATCAGTAGGTTAGAGGCAAATAAAAAGTCTTAAAAATAACTAAAATGTCCATGAATTCTACAATGGGACATTGAAGTTGGCTAAAATCCCTTTCAATCTAAGATTATTTCTCCCCCCCCCCAGAAATTAGATACCACTGCATAATTTTATATGAGAAACTTATTGAACCAAAGCTAGTAATGATATTTTCATTTGTTTAGTGGCCATAAGACTTAATTCTTCTTAAGCTGACAAAATTAAATAACTACTTGAGCATATATCTCTAATGATAAGAATATGTATAACATATACGTCTACACTCAGTCTTTCTTTATATCTTACCTGTGTTAAAAATATAACCTCCACCTTCAACAATGCATTCCCTTTCTCCAACTCTGTGCACTTGACCTCTCTCTCCTGTGTTGTGAATCCAGTTTTCAGTGTCGAATAGGAGATACAAGTACTTTGTTGTTTCAGCAAGGAAGAAACTCTCCATACGATTCTCCAGCGTGTGGTCATTTACATTCTTCACCTGGAAGGAGAATGGCAAATGCTGTTTATATATATATATTTTCATATAAATGTATATACAATTTAAACATCAAAATTAAAAAGTCCAGAAAAAACTAAAAGTTTAAAAGGATGAGGAAGATTGCTGAAATACTTTCTTACAAATGAGGTATATGATTCTCACCCAAATCTTCTATTATCATCTTTTTTGCTTACAGTTCAGAATTAACCTTATAATCTAGAATTTTGTTTACTCTCTTTGTGACACTATAAGAGCTAATTGTTATGTTATTCTATGAAACAGGACATTGTGGTAATCAGAAGTTTTGCAATAGTACTAATTATGGCACATTTGGGAGGCATGATGTACTTCATGGTAATATTATCAAAGGAAATACATTAGACATACAGAGATACATTACAACACTTCAATAATTTGTAATTAGTATTGAACCATCCACTATGGTTTCATTTCATCAATATTCTTTACACACAGGTGATTCTACATGCGTCAAATTACCAAGAGGTCAATTAGTAGGCCTAACTGACTTTACCTCATTTCCTTGAATTTTCAGGAAAAATGTTTTCCTTCCTAGTACTATTTTTATCCTCACTGATTTTATTACTGTCATTGCTTTTGTCATTCTAATTACAACAGTAATAACAATAATAATAATAGTAATATATATATTTATTTTTATCACAAATATTTAAGGAATGGGGTAAGCATATGAGGTCAGGAAGACCTACTACCTGCCTCTTTTGTGACTAAAATCATGTGGTACCACTTATTCATGAAAAAAAATATTTGTAAAACAAAACCACATTTGACAGTGTATGTGTACATGCACTCCCATTGTCAATGGATTAAGAAACACATGATACATGAAACCGACTGAATGTTGGATGTCACCAGACACATGTGCAGAAGGATGTCAATCAAACAGAATTAAATGAGACATGACTGTATATAGCAATGTGATAGATGTAACTTAATGTAAGCATTTTGACATGCTAGTTTTTGAATGACAGGGAATAAAATGTATAGCATAACTTACTTCCCACTATTGAATTTTGAATAAATAACAAACACAGAGTGAAATTTCATTCTTTTGAGGCTTGAAAGCATCTTTATCTACTTTTATACATAATCCTTTTTTATATGTAAATGCCTTCTCATCACCCCTATTGTTTTAGTTTAATGTATAATTATCATTTAAATCTAGAATACTACCTAGAGAGAAACAGTACTGCAGGGACTGACTGGGTTCTTTTGAATGAGTGGGTTTAGTACTACATATTCTGGGATACTTCTTCGAGTAGGTTGTTACAATCTAAAAAAAGGAGGTTGTCTTGTTTCTACATTGATTAATTGGGACATTATTATTCTGTCATTTATATGTAAGAGTACCTTAGTTAATATGAGATTTGTATAAATTTCTGGAACTATCATTGAGTAATTACTATTTCTAAATCTAAACCCACTCTAACAAGAAAAATGGATGTTTTAGATGATCAACTAATTGGATTGGTAAGGCTGTGGTACTAGTACTAAATATTCTGTAGTGCATACTAGAGTATATAGATGCAACTCCTTATCAGTTAAGTTGTATGTTTTATGAGTATCAATTCATTATGACAGAAATAACTTGTTTGGAAGCAGAGCATAACCAAAAGGAATTAAATACTTTTTGCTGTTGCATTTTTCAAAAATCTTTTGAGAAACAAAAGAGCTACCATCTAATTCTGATCCAACTGATTGCAACACACGCAAGCAGTCTGGAATAACTAAGAGATAATTTTCAAAGAACTGCAGGCATCTACAATGATAAAAAATGATGTTTGTACATTTTCAATTTCGATTTTCTCACAATACTTCCAAAGAGAGTTATCTTACCGTAGCATAGCCACATTCAGTACGAGCAGTATGCTGAATGCTTGCCACAAGATCAGCACCCATCTGAAGAATTGTTTCATCCTTGGTGGCTCTATACAAATACATCAATGACTCCACTAACTCTGGTCGCAGTGGATAACCTTCCCGATTAGCTGATGCTTCAGCCTGGAATATAAATGTTACCTATGAATACTTTTTAGTATAATCTTATAAACATTATGCTTTATGATGATTCACACCAAGGATATAGAAAAATGCATTTATCGTACTGCTTTGTGACTATTGATTTAAGATTTATAAATCAACTTGATTATTCCTCTATCTCCTAGTATTGTAATTAGATTATTGTATCTATATTTCTAATCATACACTTTTCTTTATCATTTCCTTACCCTTGGAATGTTGTAAAATTCTGGAGTAAACCCAAACTGCTTCCATACTTGGTGGTAGTTGAATACACTCTTGAGGGCAGAATTAACATCACCTGTAAAATGTGTTGATTTATCTTGACTACAAAAAAATATACATTGTTGTATATCATTATATAGCTATAGAAATATTATACAACACAAATTGATTGGAAAATAAATGAATGAATCAATAAATAAAATGACCGTAGCAAATGAATGGATAGAAGAGAGAATGGAGAGAAACAGAGAGAAAGTGAGGAGAGTGAAGGAAAAAGTCAACAAACTGATACACAACTGAAACTCAACCCTTCCTTACCTACGAGGGCCAGGACTCCCGGCCAATAAGCTTCAAGAGACTGAAAAACTGCCATTGTCACATGACCTTTGGTCATTGTGGCCCACAAATACCAGTCCTCATGGCGAAGATGCTTATCGGCTGCAACTCTTGCTTGATTAAATATTGCCATCAATTCTGGCCTTTGGAGAAGAGTTGCTCCTTTCACAAGATATTCAAAGTAAGAATCTATGCCAGCTCCTGGAAGGTTACCATAGCAATTGCTGAATCTCTTGTGTAAAAAATGTGAAAATGCATATCTTAACACACCAAAGCTATTTTCACATCATTTTTAAAAATAAGATTTATATCTTTATTTATTTGAAAAATTATTAAAACTATGTAACTCATGTTCAATAATGATAAAAGAACTGACTATCATAAAACATATCTAATAAATTGGTCTAACTACAGTGCTGATTTTCTCTTATGGTTTGTCATATATTACTCCTTGAAGAGGATATTATTTATAACAGCACTGTGATTCAATTCAGAATTTCAGAAAAAAATATAATAAAAATATCAAATGCACTCTAGGTGAAAGTGACAGTAGAATCATACCTATCCCAGAATCCTGGGCTGTCCATCTTCCTGTAGAGACATCTACATGGTTACCTAAGAGGTCAATTGCAGACCTATGATCCCAAACAGCATGTAGTGCACGCAAGGCAACCTAAAAGTATTTCAGTGTTGTCAGTCCAGACAAATAATTTTCAATGTACTTGAATTATATCATGTGCATAAATGCTTCATATTTGGGTCACTAAGTGCAAACCAATTTTATTGTTAGAAATTATCATGATACTTTTAAAATCCAGTTGATAAACAGGTATACTTACACCTTTTAATTAAATATCTTTATAATAAAAATATGCATTGGTCTAAATCTATCTGAATAAATATTCTCACATAAACATCTATCATCAGGATAGCAGGGGCATGTCAAAATAACCAGGCTAGATAATAATATTCTTTAAACTCACTCTCACCACAAAAAATCAGTGCACTAGCCTTTGTTGCATCCAATATTGGAAGTATGGGGACTGTATTTCCCCCACCCCTTGTATTTGATTCTAGTGCAGCCTATATTTGTTCTTCAATATTGAGCATGGCCAGAGCCAAGAATCTATTTAACACTCAGAAAATAGTGCAACCTCCATTGCTGTGTAGGATGCTGTATCTCTCATCTTGAAATTGAAATTTTGGTAAAAATGTCAAACTTTACAAATATTCTATTCTGAAATTTATTACATATTGATATAATTTTTCATCTAAGATATATAAAGACACTGGCCATTCATAATTCTTCTTATCTTGTTTGGGGGCAGAGCCTAGGTGTCAGATAAATTGTTTTCAATATATCCAGAGCCACATGAATATAAGCAATATAAAGATTAATACTCTACCTCAAGAAAAAAAAATAAAATAAAAACAAAAAAATACACGTACAAAACCTATTAAAGTGCAATCATGTAAAAAGACATTACCTCTTCATACACTGGATCACCAGTAAGTCTGGACAAGGTGCCAAATTCTACAATGTATGTCCCGACCCCAGCTGTACATGTCACTGTGGTTTCTCCCTCTGGTACTCCATCTTTTAAGTTGACTGTTCCATATGGCATTCCTGTAGATTAAGTAAATAAATCAATATCTAAAATCAAAACTACATGAAAGGGAATTAATAAACTACAGTGAATACATGTTCTGTTATAATGTATAGCATCTAACAAAAAACAAAAAAATAATTGTTTCTTATTATTTTGAAGGAAGGTAGTATGACTTATAGGAGGCATTCAAGTTAAGATGATCACCTGCATTATAATCTAACTTGATAAATAGGAACAATATACATCTCTTTCTATCATTGCTATATTTTCTTTGTATCATGGAAACAAAGCATTGCTTGGGACAATATCAACATGCAGCACTCATTAAAAAAAAAGTTTTAGTAGAAAAGGGAATCGGATGCACATTTATAATTCAACACAAGTTACAGCTTCTGCTGCTTTAAAAAAAATGCAACTATGTGTGTCTAACATCTATTTCTGAGATCACTAACTATAGTCTGGTTGTATTCTTTAAAAGTATATAAACATAAGAGAAGCTATCGATATTCATTACATATATACTTTAGGCTAATATGTATGATTCTTTTACATGTTTCTAAGGGATCATAAAGTTTGTCAAAAATATTCAATACTATGAAGAATTTAGCTTCACCAAATTTCATCATAAAGAGATACTCCTGCTTAAATATCAAACTTTCCCTTAACCCTTTCCCGACAAGGCACGTTGATAAGTGAAAACCCCTACACCGGGCCACTGCAATATTGAATTGGAAACGTCACAATGGCATGACGCCCCGGCATCGGGAATTTGGCTGTGTCACATGGGTGTGAAGCACCGTTGTCATAGTGTTAAGACATACTTCAAGAATAAGTTACTTTCCCTTGTATGTATTTTGTATTTCACAAAAATATGATATTCAAATCAAGGACACCAAAAAAAGGACACAATCACCGCACGAGTCTTTATAGTCTGCACACAAATCTTGTTAGCTGAGGCATAATATTTGACTACAAAATTTGACCACAAAATGCAAGTCAAATATAGAATAACTTACCTGTAGGAGTGTCAAAAGCTGGTAAAAGTCTGTCTGCCATATCTTTAGCCATTGTCAAAAGTGGTCCTTTACATGGCCATCCTTGTTCAACATCCACCCCCATCCTGCAAGATGAAGTAAATTTAGAGCAAAGTATATACTTGAAAACTTCACTTGTACACAAAAATATAAATAGAAGTACAATTAAATACAAGGGAAGACATTGTCTGTTCTCAATAATAATAATAATCATAAAATTAAATCTTGGTAGTGCTCCTAAAATTAATAATGCTAATAACCAAAGAAAATCCTTATCTGAGTAACACCACAAAGTAATTGTTTATCTTTTATATTTATATTTCTTACTGGTATAATTTCATAAATTTTGAAACAAAACACAATCTATTAGCATGATAAAATAAAAATCACAAGAAAGTAAATAATAGTGCCAGACATTAAGAAAGAGATAGTAAAACAAATGCC
The DNA here is from genome assembly GCA_017312705.2 of Penaeus japonicus. Lineage (NCBI taxonomy): Eukaryota > Metazoa > Arthropoda > Malacostraca > Decapoda > Penaeidae > Penaeus > Penaeus japonicus. Next base: position 10,509 of record BOPN01003154.1, on the reverse strand, counting down.
ACTCACTTTCTTGACATGAGATGTGCACTGAGCAGACCGCCTACAATCCTAATGTTTGTTTCAAAGACAGAAACATTTATGTCAACATCAAAGTTGGCCTTCTGTGTAATGAGATGGGCAACCCTCTGGAATTCTGTTTTGTTGCCCATCACTGCTAGAGTGTCCAAGGCATCAATCAGGGTCAGGGAGTAACTGGAAAATGCAAAATATGATTAATAAAACTTGCAAAGATTTGATGCTTGACTGATAAAATATTCACTAATCTATCAATGGCTTTTCTTTAAATTATATTCAATTGTAAAAAAAATCCTCAAAAAGGTGTTTGTGACCCAGTTAAGAGAACCCATATCATTATGTCATTATGATATTTTGGGGATACCTAATAAAATAAATAACAAAAATATATATTTGATATATTTCAGATATGTCACAAGTTACAATTAAAATGACTGACCAAACAAATGGTATTTTCCAAGGGGAACAACAAATTCTAATTTCATTAAATATGATTTAATATCTGTCAAATACCACAAGCTGCAATCATTTCCGCAACTACCTGCCCCAGGTGTCATGCCCATCACAGGATAAAGGTCGTAGTTCATCATATGGATAGGCATATTTCATGTACCCATCATAGGCATGATAAAACATGCCACGTACCTCTTCCCTGGAAAAAGAGAGAAGTTTTCATGTTACACTCTCCAAGAGAAATTCTACAATTACACATTTAATTTATACAATGACATCAGAGCCAATCTCTGTTTTCCTGAATTCATTAGTTATCATAACCAATATTAATTGATATTCAAGTTCAGTCACTGAAAAACAATATATATTTATATATAATATATATATATATATATATATATATATATATACACACACACACACACACACACACACACACACACACACACACACACACACACACACACACACACACACACACACACACATATATATATATATAAACAAAAGAAAGATATGTAGACTTCACAAATATTTATCAATCTAATTCTATCAACCAGATGATTAAAAAAGGTGATTCAGTTAGACATGAAAAACAGAAAACTAGATCTAAAAAGCTGGACTCTTTTATTTCCTCTAGATGGTTAATATTTTTCTTAGATTTATCTATTCTGAGATTATAAAACATAGCTTTGTCTATACCTTTAAATCTTAACTTCCCCTGTCTATTTTACAGAATAAATAATCATAGTATATATTCACTTGTCTTTCATAATATGACTTAGGCACATAGGAATGGGCCATGAACCATCATACAAAATGAGCAACCAAATACTAGATATAAAGTAAAAGTATATTTTTGGAAAAATAGCAATCATTATAATTCTACTGAAAATTTTTACTACTTCACCAAATCATAGGTTAACATAGCCTACACATTTCTATTTCCTCTTTCATATATTTCATTGTTCTTGAAAATAAGGTTACACTTCATTATTACATATAAGGAGGAACAATTTTCGAAATAGTTGTAAATAATTAAGGACACTTAAATAAACTGCACAAGTACTGGGGTAAACTTTATAATCAAAGCTTCTTTAAGTATCTCACTCTAGGCAAACAAAAATAGAAGACCGAGTATGGAAACTTTCAGTATGACTGAAACACAACCAACATTATACATAACAATCAAATCACTTGTACTCTAACATAAAATAGCCACAAATTACAAATCAAAGCTAAATTCAGTTGAAAATAACATGCTTCAACAAAAAAATATAAGATCCTTCCAGCTCAAGATTGTGTGCGTAATATCTGTGAAGATAAACAGAATTTTTGGTGAATTGAATCCTTTGGGTTAATATGCAATCCATGCAACCAATCTGGATCAGCTACTATGTGATTAAAGATTTGATTATATAAATCAATCCACATTAAGAAGGCAGAAAAAAAAATCAATAAAATGTGTATAACAATACTCATTTAAAAGTAATTACCAAAGCCTCTGTGCCTGTTTGATCAATATAACCAACACATGTGAGTGTCCAACGCTGGCTTAATCACTGGTCACCAAGGCCTTTGCACTTTTTAGCCAAGGCTAACATACCTTCATCCTTTATATACATGCTTTACCAAAGATAATGATTAGCATGGAAGCTGCAGCAATCATTTGATGTTTTGACACTTAAATTATGACCAATAGTCATTACAACCAGTTTCCATGGACTAAATCTATTACATTTCACCAGCATAGATGATAAGCAGTCCAACCATAATAAACTTATTTACCCTTGGCTTCAGTCCTGTAGCCGTTCAGTCAATCAGAACTTAATTCACAAATATTACCATAATCATCCTTTTCATCTTGACTTTGTGAAAACTATGACAGGATATTTGTTAGAGAATTCATCAATCATAGAGCGAGGGACATAGACATAGAGTATAACCGTTTTCCAGGGGGAGGGCAATAACCCCAGCCCCCCAAACTGGGATCGCATTTTATATTTCAGGTATATTTGTGGAATGAATGTGCATTTTGGTAAAACTGGGTAAAGACGCAACATAATGCGAAGGAAAACTAACCTCACAGCAAGATGTAGTTTTATTTATGACATAAGACCATAAAACTCTTTTCTTCCGGAAACAAGAAATAAGCAAGATATACCATCCTGAAAATAATCTACATCACACCCTCCATTAATATCAGAGTCAAGATTATTGGTATTGGGGGAGGGGGGAGTAATAAGGGGGAATCATAGGTAAATTCTTCTACAGAAGTATAACATAGACAAGAGAATGAGAGGAATCCACTGATACCAATATCGTGGTAGTTAGCATGGACGCGCTATTCTGAAAACTTACTATTTCTCCTCTGTATTTCTTTAAAAATATATAATCCTCTCAGAAAATATACATATTATTTTCCTGTAATTATGGGAGATAAAGATAGGACATTTGGGGTTGTTGTGTTGCCATTTGATCAAAGTTTATCATGATCTCTTCAGACTTCTTTCATTACTTACCTAATTTTCCATATTTCCT
>BOPN01003153.1:157500-160000 GCA_017312705.2 Penaeus japonicus | reverse complement strand
CGAGAGAGAGGAGAGGGAGAGGGGGAGAGAAAGAGAGAGCGAGAGAGAGAGGGAGAAGTAATGAGCTCAACGAGATCCTTTTGGACCCGCGCCCTTTGACTGTTTTTCTTCCTATCCTTTTTCTGCTTCTTCTTCTTCCTCTGTGTGGTTCCATTTGTCTGGTTTACCTTCAACAAAATATTAAAGCTAAATAATCAAACCATCTGTAGCTAAAGAGTAAACCCCAACCACAGAAAAAAGGCCAAAACACCCACGAGACCATAACTCTACTCATATTCAAATTTATCTTTAACCCACGTGTCTCTACCGAAGTAAAAAAAAGAAAAAAATGCATGAAAGGGGCTACACACCCACATTAAAACGCCGTGCCAAGGGAAACACACCTGCCCAGGTAAGATCAGGCGTGCTACCCTAGTGTCAGCTGACTGGGTGGTTTGCGAGTGCCTGCCGGAGCGGATACCAGTGACTGCCACAGTGCCACAGTGCCACACCTTCCTCGGTCTGAAAGCGCGCACTGATTGCTCGACATTATGACCTATTTACGTGGCTCTTGATCTCTCTCTGGTGTTTGTTTGTTTGTTTGTTTGAGTGTTTGTGACAGGCTTTCTAGTGTGTGTCTTTTTTTATCTATGCCTCTACTTCTTCTTCTAATTCTTCTTTTCCCCCTACGCATCCCCTACCTCCTCCCCCTCCCATACCTCTTCCCTCTCCTCCCCCTCCCATACCTCTTCCCCCTCCTCCCCCTCTCCACCTCCTCCCCCTACCGCTATCTCCTTCCCTTCCTCCACCTCTTCCCCCTCCTTCTATTTTCTTCCCTTCCCCCACCTCACACCCCTCTAAACTCCTCCCCCTCCCCGTCCCCCACTTCTCCCTACCCATTTTCACCCCCAACTCCTTCCTCCTTCTAATCTCATCCCCCTCCCCCACCCTTCCCCTTCCTCCCTTCCTTCCTCCTCCCCTCTCCCTACCCTCACCCTCCTCCCCCCTTCCCCTTCCTCCCCCTCCCCCTTCTTCCCCTTCCTCCCCCCTCCCTCTCCCTCTTCCCCTTCCTCCTCCCCCTCCCATCCCATCCCCTCCCCCTACCCCTCCTCCCTCCCCCTCCTCTCCCTCGTCAGATACCGATAGCAAGAAAGGTCAGACTAAGTCCACGAGTCTCAATGAGTACATTGCAGACGCGCTACAAGTTGAAGTTGGAAATTTCGTTCGACATGAACGGCTGTGTGTGTGTGTGTGTGTGTGTGTGTGTGTGTGTGTGTGTGTGTGTGTGTGTGTGTGTGTGTGTGTGTGTGTGTGTGTGTATGTGTTTGTGTTTGTGTGTGTGTGTGTGTGTGCACATATAAAATATGGAGGGAAAGAGAGGGGGTGGGGGAAAAATAGGGGGAGAGAGAAAGAGGGGAGGGCTGGAACACACACACACAGAGAGAGAGAGAGAGAGAGAGAGAGAGAGAGAGAGAGAGAGAGAGAGAGAGAGAGAGAGAGAGAGAGAGAGAGAGAGAGAGAGGGGGGGGGAGGGAGAGAGAGAGAGAGAGAGAGAGAGAGAGAGAGAGAGAGAGAGAGAGAGAGAGAGAGAGAGAGAGAGAGAGAGAGAGAGAGAGAGAGAGAGAGAGAGGGAGAGGGAGAGGGAGAGGGAGAGGGAGAGGGAGAGCGAGAGAGAGAGAGAGAGAGAGAGCGAGAGCGAGAGCGAGAGAGAGAGAGCGAGAGCGAGAGCGAGAGAGAGAGAGAGAGAGAGATCGTTCGACTCACACACACACACACACATACACACACACACACATACACACACACAGATAGAGAGAGAGAGAGAGAGAGAGAGAGAGAGAGAGAGAGAGAGAGAGAGAGAGAGAGAGAGAGAGAGAGAGAGAGAGAGAGAGAGAGAGAGAGAGAGAGAGAGAGAGAGTGAGAGCGAGAGAGAGAGAGAGAGAGAGAGAGAGAGAGAGAGAGAGAGAGAGAGAGAGAGAGAGAGAGAGAGAGAGAGAGAGAGAGAGAGAGAGAGAGAGAGAGAGAGAGAGAGAGAGAGAGAGAGAGAATTAGAAAGAGAGAAAGAGTTAGAAAGAGAGAAAGAAAGAAAGAAAAACAGAGAGCGAAATAAACAAACAAACAAACATACAGGCAGACAGGCAGACAGACAGACAGAGAGGGGGTGGAGGTACAGACCTCATAGAGAGAAAGAGAGCAAGAGAAAAAGATAGCCACGGGTGCAGCCTCATCTTGCACATTTACTCGACAAACAAATACATTCCCACAGCTGGCTTCTCCGGCCAGCTGGCAAGATTTTAGATTTTTTTGCTCTTGAGTTCTGTATTAATATCAACCTTTTTTCTTGTTTCACTCTTTATTATGTATTATTATTTCTATATCATCATCCTTTCGGAAACTTAAAATCAATATAAAATATAATCAATAATTACCGAATAACTGAACGCCAACGAGCTTATTATTTCTAAAAAAAAAAAAAAAAAAAAAAACATAGCAAAATCTATGACTACTTTAGAGTTGTCAC
>BOPN01003153.1:130000-137500 GCA_017312705.2 Penaeus japonicus | reverse complement strand
GCATTAGTAGAAAATAATAACTTTGCATTCGTTAAGCTACGATATTAATTTTTGCCAATTATGAGAAGATAAATGAAATTGAAAATACTATATATAGGCTAATATATACTTACATGCACATTAATATACATACATTCCCGTGTGTACCAGCACTTTACCTGCTACACAGATGCAAACATACAGACACTGGCTCACAAGTGCTATGGAATTGAGCTCTGTTTTTTCGTTTTTATTTATGCCGTAGTTTTGAATGTACTGATCTTAGTTTTTTTAACCGCGTCCAGAGAAAAAAAAGTTTAGTTCTACAGAAACGTCTTCTTTTAGGTTGCCTTGTACCAGAACCGCAGGTAATAATGTTAATATATATATATTGTACCCTCAGTCTTAATGTTCAGTAGCTATTTCAAGTGTGTACGACCTTAATTCAACGTCGATTTCTCTGTAACATTTAATTTCCACCGTATTTCGCCGGAAACACATGTATTCTCAACACGCTGCGCATTCACACCTTCATGTGAAGCTGAGATTGAAATTCCATTGAAGTTTTGCGCTTGTTCTCAAAGCAGAAGATAATGATAATATGATAATGTTGGTAATGATAACAATAATTATGATAATAATAATAATGATGATAATAGTAATAATCATAAAGATAGTTCCAATAATAATCTTTATAAATAAATCGGCAAAGAATGGTACGTAAAATTTGTGGTGAAGATCAATTCGTTATGTCAGCTGTTCAGCAGAGTGATTGGTTGGTATTTTCGTTTTCGTGTATATGTTTATGTGTGTGTGTGTTTGTGTGTGTGTATATGTGTGTGTGTGTGTGTGTGTGAGTGTGTGTGTGTGTGTGTGAGTGTGAGTGTGAGTGTGTGTGTGTGTGTGTGTGTGCATTAGGGTGAGACTTTTTTCCAGAGGGTTCTAGATATATCTTGATCATTATATCATAATCTGTTCTTAGTATCTGTAACCTTTAGTTGTAGGTCATATGAGCAGGTTTTCTTCTGTATGCATGTTATATAAATATATATTTTGTACTAATGACATTAGTGAAAGGTATTTTCTAGCTTTGCAAAAATGTCAGGAATAAAAAGTGACAGAGCTACTCATCCCATCCAGTATTTCTTTCAGTTACAAACGCACGTCATACTCGAGTATTTGTTATTATTTCTATTCACAATCTTCTCTTTTATTTCAAGTATCTTTTTCCCTATCACTGCATGTCCCGAAATTGCTTGATTAGTCTTCAATACTTCGTCAAACCTTTGCTTATAATCTTTTTTTTTTCTTTTTTTATAAGATGATCTTCGTTATTGGAAATGTCATCTAATATCATCTTCACTATGAACTTTGACCTTCTGTAGTGACCTTTTCAAACGCAACGACCTTCGCTACCTGACCTACACTACAGGGATAACCTCTATATAAAAAAAAATGGGGAAGAGAAATATCTAAACGCGCAAACTTTTGCTACCCGTATAAATCTTTCCTACCATAATAAGCTCTCTTGCTATCGAGGTGATCATCTCTTCCAGCGAAATAACAGCGAGAGACATGATAAGAAGAAAAAAAACGAAAAAGAAAATATATATATGAGACCCCCTCAAAAAAAAAATAATAATAAAAAAATAAAAAAAAAACACTATGCTCGTATCCCCTAGGATGATGTTTTGGTTGTTGACTCGACCGATTTCCTCTTCGCGAAATCGTTGGCTTCCTTCTTAATGGCCCCCATCTTGTCCAGATTGGCGAAAATGCTGTTCACAACTTGTAGAAAAAGGCGGTCGCTGTAATAGGTGCACGTGGGTAGAAATCCCTCCATGAAACCAATATGGCCGCCTCTCGCAGTCACGACCAGGGCCACGTGACTCGATCTCTTTGCCGCCTCCACTGGAACGCCTTGGCGAAGATATGGAAGGAAAGAAGGAGAGATAATTATTGGGACTTCGTGAGAAAGATCAACTAAATTAGAGTAACTGAATTCAATCAAATGAACTAATTTAACGAATTAAATAAGAGAGCCGATATGGATAGATGAAAAAGAAGAATAGAAATGTATAATTTAATAAGGAAAAAGAGATGTTAGGGAATGATGTTGCGATACATATTGCATTGATTGGGAAAGAACATTTTATTTCTCCATTGATAAAGACATCTCAGATTGTTTGAAAGTTCATCTTCGAAAGAATGATGAGCTCTTATCACTTGAATAATTAGTAATTGACTTTCTCTTCACAATCAGGCCGAGCAACCTTAAATCTATGTATGGGTTGCTCATCAAAGAGGAATCTAAATTGCCTACACGAAAAAAAGATTTCTTTTTTAAATCCGACATCCTTTCCAGAAAGAAAATATAAGTATCTATTAATTTTAGAAGCCACACTGAAAAAAAACAAAAAAACGTTAGTTTCCAAAGTAACCTAAATGAAGTGAAAAAAACAATGTACATCGCCCTCCCCTTCCCCCCCTAAAAAAAAGAATATATATATATATATATATATATATATATATATATATATATCAGAGAAACTAGCAACCCACAAGTAGATTATGATAAAAACAACACTTACCCCTATCCGCTCTCTCCCTCCCCCACCCCATATATATATATATATATATATATATATATATATATATATATATATATATATATATATATGTATGTATATATATAATTATATATATATATATATATATATACATATATATATATATATATATAATAAAAATATAAAAAAGGATCTTTAAATACATTATCAATATTAATTTCGTTAGAAGAAATTTGTTTTTTAGGGTTAGTGGTGTATGTGGTATTCTTTTTTAAATAATCGGAAAGATTATTAGCATTGAGTTGATTGCAATATTGAGAAAAGGTATAATTGGGTAAATGATTATTTGTTTCATTAATTTTCAACCATATTTTTACAATGTAAATGATAAAAAATGATACCATAATCATTAGATATAAGAGAAGAAATATAAACTGTATCATGGTTCTACTAAAAATATTTTCTTTTACCATTTTATCAATATATATATATATATATATATATATATATATATATATATATATATCTATATATATATATATATATATATATATATATTACATATATCTATATATATATATATATATATATATATATATTACATATATCTATCTATCTATCTATCTATATATATATATATACATACTTCAAAGAGAACCCACACCCACCTTCCATAGGCTGGAAAGGATCATCAGCTGCGTTCAAGCAGAGCAGAGGAACCCGGATGTCGTCCAGTTTCTCATGGAGCGAGGAGGTCTTGTAGTAATCCTCAGCATCACGGAAGCCGAACTGCATGGCGGTGAAGCGGGAGTCGAACTCACGGAAGCTCTTGCTCTGAAAACAGTGCCGAAAGAAATGATGGAATTCCTTTTTTTTTTTTTTTTTTTAAGCTAATGGTGTTTCTGGTTTCATTTTTCTCGTTGCGTTGTTGTTGTTGTTGTTATTGCCGTATTCGAATGTATATTAGTTGTTTTCTGCTGTTTTTTATTTTGTTCTTTTATCTATTTTATTTTCTACTTTCATTTTATTTTTTATCATTATTGCCATTTTAGAATATGTATATGCATTGTTGTTTGTTACTTTTGTTTGAGAAGCGAAAAATATGAATAAAGATCTTTTTTTCCTCTTGTATTCAACTAGGTTTTTGCATCCTGTTCTATAGCCTTTTATAACGAGAGGATTTTTTTCTACCTACTTCTAAAAATGTCTTTCCCAATAAACCGACCTTAATCATTGTTTAAAAGTGTTTTTTTTTCTCCAATCAATTACATATATATATATATATATTTAATATAGAAATCCATTGTTTCCAGGATTCAGAAATAAAAGCTTCAACAAAATTCTTACTAAAGTAGAATTTTCATACACTAATGTATGGGAAAAGGACGGTTTCTTTGTCCCATCTTATTCTCAATGGGTGCTTTATATTCACCTTCATAACATGATCGTAATTCCATTTGTGATCACCAGCCAGCTGATAGCTCATACTACTCACTAGGCCACAAAGGCATGCCACAAGGTACCTGTAAGTAATGAAGAAAATAAATTGTAAAGAAAATATTAACCATATTAATATCAAGTCTTTTCTCGCATTCAAAAGTTTGATGTTTAGTCATTTATATTCTTATACAGTAACTTTGGATGATATATCAAAATTAGTATTATATAATAGAGCAAATATCATTCATATCCATAGTCACAATGCAATCTATTTCCAAATAATCAAATATCAAGGACACACAAACATTCTAACACAACAAAAAAAAATCAGACTTCTAAACCACTATCCTACCAAGACTCCAAGCATCATGTTAAGCACTCACCTATTCAACATTAGGTTACAGAGTGGCTTTTCCATACTCTTCACTCCCAGCTGCATATTCCAAGGAGTAGAGAATACCACCGCTGCCACCAAATACTTGCTGGCTTTCTCTCCCCGTGTCGTTAGGTAGTTCCCTATGATTGACCTGTGGATGGATAGAAGATGGATTTTATGGAAAAGAGAAGGACAAATATATGATTGAAGGGTGAATGGAGCACAAGGACAAGAGAAAAAAATAGACTAAGAGATGAAAGAATTTAAGATAAATACGTAAAGAGAGTATGAGAGAGGACATCCAACACATAGTATGAATGGAGAGGGACAAATAGAGAATTCGTCTAATGTATTAAGAAAGGCGAATACATAAAGAGAATGAGAAAGTGTGGAATGTAGTAATAGGAAAAGGGTACATACTTTAACAAAGAGAATTGGAAGTTAATGAAACAGAAGCAATAAACTCAGCTTTGTTAGCAAAAGACAAACTAATGTGAATAATGATATACAGGACTATTAAATGATAGAATGAATTTAGTTACTGAAGGCATAATATTTCCTGACAAAAATGTGCATCTAAAAGTTCCATTGACTTCCCTTTGCTATGAAGGAGGGGACAAGATAAAAGAAGGGAGACAGAGAGATACTGGTGATACTGATATGCAGATAAACAAGTATATGGATAAGCAAGTAAATTCATTTGAAGTGTGTGTGATTGCGTGTGTGTTTCTGCTTATCTGCCTGTTTCTGTGTGCTTAAATTTTTTATATCTTACATTTTTACATACCAACATATATCCACTTCCTTAGATATTCACTCATCACTCTACATATCTGTAATCACATGTCACCCTTCAAAGAAAAAAAGTAAAGCACACATACTCACATAAATACACACACACACATACACAAACACACACACAAAATAGACACAAAACACACAAACGCACACACACAAGTAGACACAAACACATACATACAAAAATTCATCCACCTTCTCCCCCACGTCCTCACCCCCCCACCCCCTCCTCCCCCCACACATACACAACCCAACGACCCAAACTCAAAGGGTTTACTCACGCCCCGAGGGACACTCCAGCAACTATGAGGGGGACGTTTGGGTAGCTTGTACTGAGGTGTTGTATAGCCTCCTCCAGGTCGTCGCTGTTGGCTGCACAGTACGTTCTGGTCGTCTGGTCACAGGTCAGAGACAGAGAGAGAGAGTCGTGCAGTTAGGTTAGTATGATGATCGTGCTCGCTTATTGGTAATGATAAGGGTATTAATAATGATGATGATGATAAATGTTTATTGATTATTGTTTGTTATATACGGATCTGGGTACATAACTGTTATTATTTAAGTTTTTGTTTTTGTTTTGTTATTCACCGATGGTTTGACCTTGAAGTGGCACTGTATACCGAATTCTTACAATGTGACTAAGTGTTAATAATGACTATTCGTTCTTACAAATGATTTATCGAGTTGGATTTATAGCCGATTTCCACATTACTTTGAAATCTGTAGCTAAGAAGAATCTGAGGTAAACACACTGTTGGCTTTCGCTTAATTATCTATTTCTTTACGAAAAAAAAAAATCATGCACAATGTATTACTTTCTTTCTTCATTATTTCTCTCCCTCTCCCTCGACCCTCTACCCCCACCCCATCTGCCTCCTCTCTGTCCCTGTCTCCCTGCCTTGCCTCCTCTCTGTCCCTGTCTCCCTGCCTTGCCTCCTCTCTGTCCCTGTCTCCCTGCCTTGCCTCCTCTCTGTCCCTGTCTCCCTGCCTTGCCTCCTCTCTGTCCCTGTCTCCCTGCCTTGCCTCCTCTCTGTCCCTGTCTCCCTGCCTTGCCTCCTCTCTGTCCCTGTCTCCCTGCCTTGCCTCCTCTCTGTCCCTGTCTCCCTGCCTTGCCTCCTCTCTGTCCCTGTCTCCCTGCCTTGCCTCCTCTCTGTCCCTGTCTCCCTGCCTTGCCTCCACCCTCCCTCCACCCCTCCAACCCCAACCCCCCTCCTCACCTTGAGTTCGATCCCAGCCGTGCCCCGGTAGTTGAGGACGACGCACCTGGCCCCAGTCTTGCTCCCCGTCAGAACCAAGCCCTTGATGTAGTCGCTCTGGGAGGACCCCGTCAGTCCCGGCAGGATAAGGATGATGGGGGAGTCGGACCCCCCCGCGCTGTCCAGCCAATCCAGGCACACTTGGCCCCCGTCCTTCAGCTGTAGGATTTCTCTGAGGGAAAGAGGGAGGATGGGGGTGAGTTGATGTGTGCAGAGCTGTTGTTGGAGAGGTAGATAGGTAGAGTTAGATATATATAGGTGGATGGATGGATAGATGGGTTGATAGGTCGATATATAGGTGGATGGGTGGATAGGTAGATATATAGGTGGATGGATGGATAGATTGACTGATAAGTGGGTGGAGAGTTAGATATATATAGGTGGATGAATGGATAGATGGGTTGATAGGTCGATATATAGGTGGATGGATGGATAGATGGGTGGATAGGTAGATATATAGGTGGATGGATGGATAGATAGATTGATAGATGGGTGGAGAGTTAGATATATATAGGTGGATGGATGGTTAGGTAGATATATATAGGTGGATGGATACATAGATTGATAGGTGGTTGGAGAGTCTGATATATAGGTGGATGGGTGGATAGATAGATTGATACGTGGGTGGAGATTTAGATATATAGGTGGATGGGTGGATATATATAGATGGATAGATAGATTGATAGATGGGTGAAGAGTCTGATATATAGGTGGATGGGTGGATAGGTAGATGGATATATAGATTGAGAGGTGGGTGGATAGGCAGATATATATAGATGGATGGATAGATAGGTAGATATATAGGTGGATGGATGGATAGGTGGATAAATGGATAGATAGATGGGTAGGTAGATATATAGGTCGATGGATGGAGAGCTAGATTGATAGATGGGTGGATAGGTAGATATATAAGTGGACTGATGAGAGATAGATAGACAAATAAATTAATAGATCGATATAGATTTAAATGTAGATATATAGAAAGAACGATAGACAGACAGACAGATAGATAGATAGATAGATACATACATACATACATAAATAAATAGATAGATTGATAGACAGATATAATTAGATAGAT
>BOPN01003153.1:72500-92500 GCA_017312705.2 Penaeus japonicus | reverse complement strand
TTGGGAATGGATGTGGATACGTGTGAAAGCGAAATAGACAGATTGTCAGAGAAGCAAGTAGGAAATTATGTACTTGCAGATGAAAAAAAATAAAATAAATATATTTGACTCAAAGAACAAAATTCCACATAACATATATATCTTACCAAACTAAAATCGAAAAACAAAGACATACCCTGAGTAGACATACGGACATACAGACAAAATATACAGGCAGAAGCACGTGGCCTTACACTCAGATATAAACAATAACAGTGCATACAGATTTTAACACAGAACAAATATACTTCGCAATTCATCAGACAAACAAACAAGAGAAACAAACATACACCATACACCAGAAAGTACAAAACTGAACATACGAAAATACACGTAACCTAACCTAACCTTAATGGCGGCTTTCTCTCCCCTTTCTCAGAGTAAAACTGTTCGGCAGTTCGATACTCGGTTCACGGCTAAGCAATTCGGCTTCGAAGATGCGGAACACTACTACATGGCGTCCACTCTTTGCCATAAGCTGGATCATATCAGGGTGCCTTTCATATGCCTTAACAGCGGTGATGACCTTTTCCAACCTATGAAGGGTAAGGCTCTTGGCGCGATTCTCTTCTTCTGCTTCTGTTTTTTTCTTATGTTTTAATTCGTGTTTTTTTCCATTTTAATTTTTTTCCATGTGCTCTCTAGACTCGTTCTACTTGTGAATGTCTTACACTTATAAGATAAAATACTGCCACATCAAGAAAGAGAAACGTTATTGCTAATCTTAAACATATCTTTCAGTCCTTATTCAAACAAAATAATAAAAGCATAATCCATTCACCCAACTGCAAAAGACACAAGAATAAAATCGACCAAGAAATAACATACAAAAATATTCACTTTTGCAGCCAATCCCTTCGACGCAGCGAGCAGATCGAGCCACGTGGCGCTAGTGGTCACAGCAAGAGGCGGCCATATTGGATTCATGGAAGGACTCTGGCCCGCGAAATCCTATTACAGCGAACGCCTCTTCACTCAGTTGATAGTGAGCATATTCTCTAACCTCGAGACCATGAAGGATATCCAGAAGGAGGCGGATGACCATGCGAAAGCTCTTGAGGTCGCGTATGGTGCCGCGTAGGATTCTTTTGAGTAGGCCTATGTATTTTGTGGTTGTTTCTTTGATTTTGTTCTAAAGTATTTTCTTTGTTTCGGTATAATGTTTTTGTTTTGTTTTATTGTTGGATTTTGATGTTGCTTACTTTCTTGCCTTTCCTTTAGGACGAGTAAACTTACTTCTTTTCTGTTGTCTGTTCTATTTTTCGTTAAATATGTCGTCTAACTGAAGAGATTCAATCATGTTAATTTTTAAAGAAAGCTGAACCCTGCCGGAACTACCTCAGTGCCTAATGACTGAATATTATTAACATTGTTTTTATTCCCTTTTTAAATCATGTGAGATCTCATGGACTCATGGAAGTGTATTAGATGTATAAATAAACAAATTTACATCGAATGTTTTGTTTCGCCTGTTAAATCTTCCCTCACATTACACGTGTATTGGCTTCAGAAGTCAAAAAGTCGTATATTGTCAACTTATAAAAAGAAGGAAACACGGTGACATTTAAACTTGTAGAAAAAAACGAGAAAAAATGATCAACACTATATACATTATCAGCTAGATCTTTTCACCATGTCCATAACCATATGAACAGTCAACGGTTGCGTTACCCTGTACAATTTCAAATATTTTATACTAATCTACAATCTCAGCTATGACAACGCTATTAACCTGCCAACATTGCATCCTACTGATTAAAAATATATATATATTTAAAAACAATAGGTGAAATAATATGATCAGTAGAGCATTGATAAAATAGCTCTCTGAATTCAGTGGATATTTTTATCTTCGTAAACAATAAATACACAATCCTTTCACGAGGTAAATCAAACGTTAACATAGATCTTGTTTTCATTTTTTTATTTTTTTCAATTTTAGCTATGTTATTTCCAGCAGCATCTTTTTTAAACTTTTTTTTTATTTTATGCCGCTGCGGTAGCTCAGTGGGACCGCGCTAGCATCTTAGTGCACAGGTCGTGAGTTCGCGTCCCCGAGCTGTGGACCACGGTTGATGTTAGGAAGGGCATCCGAGGGCATCCGAGGGCATCCAAGGGCATCCGATGAGGGGGCACCATCACAGCCCCAAACAGGAGAGTCCCCGGGCGCAAATCAGTGTGTGTGTGTGTGTGTGTGTAACTAAGATCTTATCAACAAAGGTTCTTTTTTTTCTTTTCCAGTTGAAGCAACGATATGACTAAACAGTAAAATAACGATAAATAAAATCTTAAAAGAGCACTGGCGTAACAGTCGTCAGTTGGTGATCGCTGATGTTGAATGCTGATGTGATCTGTTTTCAGCCTTTGTATTCCACCCTTAAAATTCACCGTCAAGAAGGTTTTGTAATAATGATGTTAAATAATCGATCTTGGCAAATGAAACTGCATAAACTACTCTATAAATCTCTAACAAAGAACAGTAATCTAAGAGTAAAGCAATATGATGAATGCTGAATTGCACTGAAGAGATATTACTATTTTTTATACTTTATAGCGTTTGTAATTACAAACAAAACAGAGAAAACAAATATCTTGCCACGTAGGTGCCTTAATTTCATCAATTAAAACCATGTCTTTCCTCTACTGTCACTTATTTATAAAGCATATAACTTTTAGCATCATTTGGATTCTGATATGAATTTTTCATATAAAAAAAATAAAAAAAAATCAAAAGCAGTCCCAATAGACATGTATGTGTAAAATTTAAAACTAGCGAGTAAAAAAGGCTTGGGAAAAACTTAGTCGATGAGGTGTTTCACACCATCTTTGTTATGCAAAAGAGCGTATGTTGGCCATAATAATGTCACAAATCAAAATAGACATCCATAGTCTGACAGAACTTCCCAACAAAATTCAAGACATCATCTACCAGAATGGACACCATCCTATATAGCATTGGCACAGGTTTTCATGTGATGTGGCCTGAGCAATAAGTAACTCCACTTGTTTGTGTACATCAAGTGGCTCGTCGTTGTTGAAGTCTCTGCCAGTCAGCTTGTCACGCACACGGTTGACAATCGCTACTGCCTTCTTGTTGAGTGCCTCCGACGCTCCCGAGTCCTCTCTGACCTCCATTTTCTTGTTCTGAGACCCTGCCGGAGCCCCTGATGATGTAGAAGCTGCCTCCATGATTGGGGTGTGCCCCGTGTCTGTTGCCGCGACACCGCCGCCACTGACCGTCTCCCCAACCACTGAGCGTTTGCTCTTTGGCTGGGCGTGGTCCATCAGGCGCCAGTTCAGCAGAGGATCATAGACAAAGGCTTCAAGCATGGCCATTAGAGAATCCTTGTTTCGCCTGATGAGGCTCATGACAGACTCGCATGTCATACGGTAAGTACCATCGATTCCAGTCACCTCCATGGCGTTAATCAGCATGCGAGTTAGGCGGAAGGGAATCTTTTCTGGGAATTTCTCGCGAGTCATGGCGACTTCAAAGCAGTCACCAAAGTCAATGTGAATGATTTTGCCCGACAGCTGGTCCAACATGAGGTTGGACGGATGCCGGTCACCTAGCCCCAGGACGTAGCCAACCATAGACATCACCGCCAGCGACCGTGTATAGTTGGTGCGGCGGTCGAACCAGACCTCCGAGGAGGGGCTCTTGAACCACAGGAGGCGTGCCAAATCATCCCCCTGCGTGTGCTCGAGCGCATGTTCGAAGACCTCCACTTTCTGCATGAGCGTGAGGTGTTCTAGATCCTGAGCCATCCGCATCATGATCCTGTGCTCGATGTTCAAGAGGATCTTCTTCTTCTCCCGCCAGTCTCGGATGAGGGCGTGGAGTGTATCACAGTGGGGCACCCAGCCAATGAGACCCGAGTTGGTGGACAGCGGAATGACAGCGAATCTCTGAATGGTAAGATTGCGACGGAAGGTATCGGGATTGCTGATCAGGAGCGTGTTGACCAGACCGAAGAGCTGCATGACCCTCTCGTCCTGCCTCAGGTCCTCGTGGCCCTTCAGCAAGAAGACGATGTCCCTGCCGTTGCTGCCACGGATGCAGAGCTTTCGTGGCCTCTGTTTGGAAGTCAGGACTTGCAGAGACGACTGGACTTGACTAATACAGATTACGGGGGAGTTTGGTGCGTAGGAGCCTGGCACAGCAATGTCCAGGTCTCGGCACTTGAGGAGTCTGGGTGACACAGACTGGAGTTCCAGAGATGTTAGCTGCGGTAACTGACGCGAGATGCGGCGGAACACGTGATAGTAGAGATCCCAAGCCTGGTTCAACTCGCGCACGTTTCCTGTCCGTTGGTAACGACGGCACCACTCCTGGGCTTCTAGCAAGTCCCGACCATATGCCTGGAAAGAAAAATAAAAATAAAATATTAACAGAAACCATACTGAAGGCAGCCAAGGCTTTCAGGTCTGCCTAACGAACTTACATCTTATGACTCATGGTCTCACGTTATGATATGATTAGACTTATGGGAAATCCTTTTTCTTAAATGTCTAAAATGCAAATATAGATTATAAATACTTATATCTGATTACTTTTCAATACCTTACTCTGTTCTACAAAAAAAATCTCATGTTTAACACTATGAAAAAACATCATCATCAAAGTGAAACTATCACTCGAAATTACCAAGCCTTACTCCTGACACCAGGAAACAATATCATTAAAAAACAGATATTTTAGCAAAATCCTTACCAAAGTACATCTATCATTAAAGAAAAAACTGCCCTCTTCCAACACTAACCTGATTGAAGGACATCTCCTTGAGCGTCTGCGGACCACGTTCCATCATAGCGTGCAAGGGCTCGAGCGTGCGGAACATCCCCGACTCATTCCTCTCGCCGAAGTACAGGCGACTGGCCTCTTCCAGACCCTCGTGCCATATCTCGTGCCAGAGGATCGCTACCCTGATGAGTTCCTCTGAGACCTATGGGATCAAGGAACATTATGTCATCAAGTGATCTCCCTCTCCTTCAACACTTTGTCTAATCATCAAAGGACAAAAATAAAATAAAATCGGAAATAAAAAGTAAAAAGTAAAATTTGGGTCGAAACCTGTTCAAAAGAAAAGAAAACGAAGAGGGACACATTGCTTGAAATCTAGAACAAGAACTCACCATCATAGCCTGTTGGACTAGATTAGCAGAATGTTCTCGCATGTTCTTGAGAATTTTCTCTGCTGCCTGTGAACGTGCAACAACGGACGACTTTGCTGCTACAGTCAAGGGGTAGATAAGGGCCTGAAAAGAGAGCCACAAAATTGAAATAGAAGACAATAACCATTAGATAAAAAAAGCAATCTGAAAAAATTAGACCATCCTGCAATTCAATTTACTTCATCAAGAGAAATTACATCAAGATTTAAATGTGTGCAGTGCGGATAAGAAGGCGCTTAAACTATCATAATGATGCAAAAGTATTATCTACCTGTGGATGATGTTTGCCAATATCCATGAGAAGCTGGTGAATCAGCTTCCCTACAAGTGTTCGAGGGGTGTCAATGCGCGCAATCAGCTGCGGGATTACCTGTTTTTTTGAGAGAGAAAAAAAATTAGGATTCAAGACAAGGTTCTGGAATTCCTTCCACATGAGTGCATGGCGAAAACCCATGTACAATTCTGAACAAGAAATCATCTTTAGAAATAATAAGACATCGATCACATAATACAAGAAATGCATTTATTAACACAAACTAAGCTTCACACATGCACCTCAAACCCAAAACACTAACCTGCAACCATGTGTCAATCTGGATTGTCTTGAGCCCATCCACCAAGGCTTCGTAGACCCCAGACTGGTGGCCGTGCTCAAACCAGACCGTGAGGAGACGCAGCGTGTCCTGGAGGCTGTTGCCATCACTTAGGGAGATTGAGCGGATGAAACCCTTGACAGCCGCTATGGTAAAGTCCCCTGCTGATTTCTGCTATGGAGAGAATAGAGTTTGTTCTAAGGGTTCCCCCTGTGTGTATATAATTCATATTTTTTTCTCATCATGCCATTTGACCTTTCTCAGGTGACTTCAGAAAATATTTTCCCTTTTTAAACTTGCCTTCTTTTTGCTGGGTGTGCTGGTATCATCCCCATTTTCTGCTTTCCCAGAATCTGCCTTGCTCTTGTAGAAAAGTATTGCCTCGAAGTTCATATATGCGTAAGCGTGCCAAGCCTTGTAGCATGACTCATCTGTGTCTTTTGCATGTGTATAATAGGTCAGGATTGTGTTTATGTTGTCCTCATTCAGGCCATGCAATTGCTCATACCTGTTGAATGTAAAGATTTTTTACTGCATTTTTTTCATTTCTTTTTCTCTTTTATGCTCAAGTAATTCATGTCACGACCATAAACCAAGAGACCTCCGACTCCTAAGTCAAGGCAAATACAAGTCATATAATGCTACTTATTCCATATCCCTATCCATATCAGCTCCACAAAACCATATGCCACTTACCATTCACCTAACTTGAGGTAGACTCGAGAAACCAGTTCACGCAATTTATTGTCATT
Organism: Penaeus japonicus; assembly: GCA_017312705.2. Classification (NCBI taxonomy): domain Eukaryota; kingdom Metazoa; phylum Arthropoda; class Malacostraca; order Decapoda; family Penaeidae; genus Penaeus; species Penaeus japonicus. The sequence continues at coordinate 85,941 of BOPN01003153.1, read as the reverse complement.
GTTGTGACAACCACCAACGACCACCGCTGGGGCAAAGTACTGAAGGAAGCTTTGAAGGTGCCTGTGTATAAGAATAACACGTCCATTATTATGTGTATCAACCCTGTCTAGGCGGTCCATAATTTCAACAACAGGAAAAATGCAGTATGAAAATTATCCAACCCTGCAATACATGCATAGGTGATAATGCAAAGATCCAATCTATCAAATGATTCCTTGTCCTTGGTACTCTTTTATTTGTTTTTTCTTTCCACTAAATGATGCCCAAAATAGTTTTCCTCCTGCTTAGACTGAATAGAAGAAACAAAGAAAGAAAAAAAAATCTAGTGACAGCATAAAAGTAAATGGCTAATAGTGGACTCCACAGGTTGGAAAACATTATTCTCTTCCGCCAGATCTGGGCGTTAAGTTGCCTTCTCTCTAGAACTAGTATACACTGAAGGACATTACTCTTTGGGGTAATTTCTGAACTGTTTTATCTTTCTCATAATGTTATGAGGTACTACCAATCTGATATTGTTTGAAGACCATCTCATAACACACAGCACACATACCCGTAGGCTTCATGACGTCTGTTGGGATAGGTGTAAATGTGCTTGCAGTATTGGTACGTCACACGAGGGTGTGTTGCTGGGAGGACCTGCTGGGTGTTCGTGGACGGATCGCAGCCCAGGAGCCTTACTAAGGTCTTGTGTGAGAGAGTCAGCCTCCCAGATTTGCGGCAGAGTGAGGCAAACTTCAGCCAGGGTCTCATGTCCTCCTGCGGGCTGAGGACAAGCGAGCGGACCTGGAGGATCTTCTGCCAGTCCTCCACCACTCGCTGGCATCCCTGAAAGGATGGATGACAATGGAGGTGAATCTCAGTCCTCTTTATTATCATTTTTTAAAGTAATAAATAAATAATAATAATAATAATTAGAAGCAAACTATAATTCCATTCAAGAACAAAACAAATAAATTTAGCAACAAGGATATAAATGAACACAATAGGTTATCTAACCTGCAGTCTCTCCCACCAGATCTGTGTTATGGGTTGCCTTCTCTCTGGGACCAATTTATACTGAATGACTTCTTCCAGTTCTGCCAACATCTGCACAGCCACCATGGCATTGTATGCTCTCTGGTAGCTCTCACCCACCATGGCAGTCAGCTCCGTGTCAAGGAGATCTCGTGCAGAGTCAATCAACTGCAAGAATAGAAACCAGAAGTTTTTCAAGCTAATGCCAAAAATTTCACTGATTATTGGGATATCTTCAAGAAACCACTTTGTAGTTAAATACCCCAGCCTTTCCAAGCCTTTCACACTCACCTGCTGTGCCACCTGGTATTGATCCTTGTGCACCGAGAGGACAGCACGGTAGAAGGCTCCCTCTTGCGTGTCTCGAGGGATGAACTTAGTGTATTCCTCCATGGATGTCCACTGACCCATGGCCCAGGCTGAAGCTGCTGCCACCCGGGCCATCTGTGCGCGGCACTCATCGTTCATGGAACTGCTCCACCACTCACAGGATACGCTATACAGCTCACCCCTTGCAGAAATTGAATATTTGTTTTAATTATAAAAACTGCTAATAAAAAAAGAAAACAATGAAAAACAAAAGAGGGTGCTGTCATGATCAGAGTCTGCCTCATGATATCCTCATTCTTACATGATCAGGTAATGTTTTTCATCAAAGACAGTCAGTTTTACAAAAATGAAGTAACTGCCATATTACACAAACATTACTAACTCCTAACTTCTCTAAACTTTGCAATTATCTCTTTTTCTTCTGCAGCAATCTGATCCCTTTTATCGTTCTAAAATCCCCATCTTCTCCTACTAATCAGCAGGCCAATCTGGTCATCTCTCTTCTTACCATTCTCCAAGGGCCTCCAGGCACCTCATCTGACCTAGGGTGAGTTCCAGGTCATCAGGCCGTGTCTCTAGTTTCGTCTGATAAGCTTGCAGGGCCTGGTCCCAATCATGCAATTTCTCATGCCACCTCTCTTGTACTTTCATGTCTGTGCGATTGTTCTTCCGTGCATACTCCAGAAGACCTGTGGGGGGAAGAAAAGGGGGATACAGCAAAGCGAAACAACTTGCAATAAGGAGGATATTTCAAAGCAAATCTGTTCTACCTTACTGATAAAATATATATTCTTCAGTTCTCTTATTCTTGATCATTATTCCCATTTCTTACTTTATCATATCTGATCACTTCTACAACACATCTGACTAATTTTGAAATAATCATAATTCATCAACAGAAAGACCAGGCTTCTCCAACCTGCTGCAGCTTCCTTCTGGCCCAGTTTGTTGTTGATAGAAATTAGGTGTTCCAGGACCTCCGATGTTGGCCCCTTGTGGAATTCTTCTTCCTTGTAGTGAAGTGCCTTTGCATAAGCACGGCACTCCATTGCCTTCTCTCCTAAGAGCTGGAGTTCTAGTGGCAAAGGCCCCTGAAGTTTGGATGAATTGGGAGTTATTGGTTTTCATCACAATTGATAAATGTCTTTCCTTTTTAAAAACTATATGACCATGTCTTTTGCAAGGGCCATAAATATAATAGTATAGCAGGTTCATTTGTATAATAAGTTACAAAAAAATCTTAAATATAAAAAATGTTAAACACACCCTCAACAAATAATACGGAAGGTATGACCATTCTGATATTACCATACCATGAGGAGTCTAGTCCCTTTCGAAAAGTTACAGTTTATCATTTCCTTGTATTGTGGCTTATTTCATTTCAGTTTCACCAAAGGAGAAATGTTTCCCATTCAAACCTAAATGCAAAACCCACAACTGATTTCCTTCTCCTTGCTTTCCTAACCCTTACCTTATCACAATGTTCCATGAACTCAGCAAGATTGAGGAGGGTCTGTGTGATTTCAGGTATGTCTTGCGAGGTGAGTGCTTGACGCAGGGACTGGAGTAAGTCGTCCTGGAGGGACTCATTCAGTTCACTCCAGCAGGAGACAAAAGCAGCATTGAAGAGGTCACGAGAGAGCTGCACATAGGTTGTGGCAACTGAGTAGCAAGACCTGCAAATAAAAGGTATTGAATTTTAGCATTCCCTAATAGGTACTAACAGGTAAAAACAATATAATCATACATCATTACTTCAGAGTCTGCCTTATAGATTCCTCATATTAATATTCAGGCGTGTTTCTTTCATCATACACCAAAATGAAGTTTGTCTAATAGACTTGCTCTGATATTAATTCAAGAAAAGATTGGCACAGCTGAAAAAAAACAAAAAAACATATTCAGTGAACTTTTACAAGAAGAAAAAGAAGGAAAACAATCAGACTGAACGAAGATTAACCTCAGGGCCGGAGATGGGGAGGCTTTCATCAGTTCAATGCTGAATCTCCTAAGCCATTCCAGCCAGTCGTCCTTGCTCACAAGCCTGGTGAACAACCATGCTTTCTGAAGTGACTGCACCCCTACTGTATGCTGTATAGGAGGGGATAGAAAACAAGAGAATGTAAGATTAGTATCGATTTTACATGTGTTTTTCTGCACATTATGCAAAACACGATCAAGATAGCAGGTCATTATGGAGAGCTATCACTCAGATCTTGATATGTACTTGAAAATTAATCCTTTTTTAAAAGAATAGATTGAGTTTCATCATTACTTATCAACTATTTGGGGTATCAGAATACTAAGCCCTCTTAATTTATAAAATGAGCAGCAGAATATATACAAAAGAAAGCCAAATTACCGACTCTATTATTTTCACAGTCTTTTTCTTTTTGCAAAATCTATCTCTGATGAAGATGATAAAATCAAGACATAAAGAAATCCTCATGCTTTGTGAAAATGTTCATATTCATTCATAACCTTTTTAACAAACCATGACCCAGGCTGGTTACTCACCTTCTTGATGGTTGTAGAATCAGCTTCCAACTGATGATCTCTTGATCTTGGTCGTCTGGCACGCTGGTGAGCAGTTATGATTGTCATCTCGTCATCGGAGACTGTTAGACCCTGTAAACAAGAAAATGTTGTCTCATCTGATTAAACAAGCTGTTTATTCTTTACTGCATCTCCTGAGCATAATCATACATACCTTAGTTTCAGGGAAAAATCTTAACATTTGACATTGATAAAAAAAAATAAATAACTGATATAATCAATCTGAGAGCCATCAATATTTTTTTTATGGCTTTCCCATTTTGGTCAACTTACTCTCACCACCTTTGCCACAAGGATATCATATCTGGGGTGGTGGATCTTGTGTTTGACAGTTATGCGGTAGACAATGGGGATGAAGCATTCGTAGGATCTGCCCAGCTGAGTCGCCAGGGCACACAGCACTTCCATGGCTTGATCTCTGAGCTCTGGACAAGTGTCTAGAGTTCTTAGCTGTTTTGGGAAACAAAATTCACTTAAATAAGAGACACTCTCACACCAGAAAATATTAAACTTCCAATTTACAAATTCATTACCACATAGTATACAAATATCAAAGACAAATTAACCCTATCTCAAATGCATCAATCACTGATATCCATATTGCATCAAAGAGTATAAAAGCAGAAAAAAAAACAGTCGCTCTTCAGACAACTATCCTCAGGACACACCAATGGATGAATGATCTTGGAGGTGTAATCAGAGAGGTCGAGGTAATCAGCAAAGTGATCAACTGTCTCGAGGGCTGTGCGGCGAACGGAGAGCGGGACGTCGCTGGCATCAAACAGCTTCACAATGTGAGGAAGGATCATGTGCAGGAACTCCTCTAGTGTGGCTCCAAACTTCTGGAAGGCTAGCAGGAGCTGCAATGGCAAAAATGGAGGCTTAGGCTTCCCGGTGAACGATGATGTCTCAGATTTCACATGCATAGTAAGCAACTTTGATATGAAAAATGCCTGTACCCCCCAAAGAAAAGATAAAACTAACACTACTAATGTAAGAAGAAAGAATAATACATAAACACTAATCATAGCTGATGTAGTAATTAAAACATATTCATACCTTGCCAGTCACTTGCTTCTCCTTAGAGTCATTGATACAAGACTTTAGGATCATGGGAACAAGTTCTTTCAGATAGATCTTGAACTCAGAGCCAACTGCTAATGCGATGCTTTCAACAACTGTGATAATTGTGATTGTTGTCTCTAGCTTTCCACCTGTCACCCAGAATTCCTGAGAAAAGATTTTTTTTGTAAGCAAATGTTTCAAAAACCTATACATACATATAAATATATATTTGAATTATGATATAAGCTTTCACAAGTCATTGGTAATTTTATTTCTGCATTAGAGTGAATTACTCAAATGAACCCTTCTTAATTATGAGTTTAATTGCACCTTTAACAGGCCAGAAAAAGAACAGGGTACATTACTTACCTTTAAGACCTCAATGATATCATCTAAGTAGTTTCTAATATGCTGTTTCACAATACCAATCAGAGTCGCCAACTGCTGGAATAAATAATCTCGGAAATTTGCATCCGCAGTCCTGATGACGTAGAGCAGTGAGGGAATAACCTGAGCCAAGTAAGGCACTCCTTTCACCCCTAGGGATTTGAAGATGAAGGTCACAGCCTAAAAAGATATATAAGGAGCTTCATTAAGTATCTGTCCAAGTAAGAATATCAGTAAGTATACAGAGTGTGATAAAAATTGTCAATCTTTAAGGCTGCTACAGCTAAATCAACATAAAAATTACTCTTGGTACAGAAGTGAGTTACTATTCCCCCTTTGATCTGTTCTTATCTTTTTAGAAGGTCTGCATTGGTTATCATAATAAGGTCACTGAAAATTACATTAAAAAGATACGTCCAAAACATTCTTTTGATCTATGCCAAAGTAAGGGACTACATGAACTCATATCCCCAACTGTACCAAGCCATTCCTTGCATGTTGTTAACATTCTATAACCATGTGATTCATAAACTCACCCTGACCACTTCATTGTGGTGCTGACCCAAGGTCGGGTCCTTGATCACCTTCATAAGCATAGCAATAGCACACGTAGGGTAAAACTCCTCTAGAGATGAATAGTTGAGGTTGACTAACATCTCGCTTGTCCCCATTTCTGGTGGGAGAATTTGGTTCTTAGTATCAACTCCAGCTGGAATATCTCATCAATATGTTCCAGAACTGTGTATCATCATATCAACATCTATATCTACAATGAATCAGCCCTTAGGTACTTGGTATAACCAAGACAAAAAAAGCTTTGTATTACTAAAACACATGTCAAGGTACCTCCCGAGAGCTCATCTGTTTTGTTTTCACTGGTGGAGATGACAGCAACACCTGTGTCCTCCTGGATCTTAATCATACCAACGTTCATCTTGTGCTTGTAAGGGTCCAACGCACCAAGCAGGCCCAAGACGCGGATTGTTTCTCGTCTGAAATTGTCGGTATAGAATTACCAAAAGAATTCCCTCCTATCACGTTTCAATTAAATCCATTTGCACTGAATGTGATATCAGGTCATGGGAGTATTTCACTAATATCCTATCATGTCATGATATCTCACTCAAAACACACGTTTTACATAGTTAAATATGCGTATACTCATTGGTGTTCCAATTGTATACACATTTTTCTTCACTTGTGAAAATGATGTTGACAAATACAAAAACCTCATTATTACCTGAGAACAGTAACACCTATTTTCAAATGATCACATTTACACAAAATCATGATAACCTACAAAAAATGAAACTACCAACTTTCAACCTCACCTGACTGCAGGTTGCTGCTCAGTCTTCAAGAACGACAGCAGCACATCCAGCAGCGTGGGGTGCTGAGTGTATGGGTGGACTACGTAGCCTGTGTTCTCTACTAGCTGCCCTAGGGTCCAGAGGGCAACCCGTCTCTTCCATCCGGATGTGCCATCGGCCAGCATCTCAAGCAGGAGTGGCATGAGCTCGGGAAGCCACTTCTGCATCTCTCCCCCACTTACCTGAGAAGAATCAAATAGGTTATTCCAATCTGCTTTCGTTACTCTTCTTTTTTTTTTAATTTCTCAAGTTGATATAGGGGAAGGTTAGAGAAATTTCATCTGGCTGTGAATTCATGAAATTAATTAAACTAAAACAAATAATAAAAACCTAAATAGCCAGGGCATAAAAAAATCTATTAATAAAAAGTAATGAACACATGAGGATAAACATTGTTACTTAATATGTTCTTATAATTGCTTTAGCATCAAAAATATGAAGCCATGATGTCTTTTATCTCAAGTCAAAAATTCTACACTTACCTGAGCCAGGTCTCCAATAGCCATCAAGACATACATAGTAACAGCTGGGTTAGGATCCTGGTCCTTCAGTTTAGGAACGAGGACAGACATGATGGCCTGTACAAACTGCCGCATGAACCTCTGCGCATTGCCGATGAGCTGGCCGAGCATGTGCGCGCTAAGTTCCCTGTTGCGGCCTATGCCACTGTAGTCCAACTCATCTAGAATCTGTTAAGAGTGATAGAATCAGAGTTCTTTACACAACTTTTTCTACCCACAAGGTTGATTCCCCTGAAACTATTACAAATATTAGGTGGATATCAGAATTTGACCTTATCAAGAAGAAAACATATTTAATTTTAGTTATAGCTATCCTTTAGTCAAGCAAAAAGAATTACCTTGAGCAAAGCCTTGCGCAAGAGGGGATGGACATATGCTGGATTTATGGCCGAGAGACGTCCCAGTATTGTTATTGCATGTTCTCGGATTTCAAACACTTCATCGCTAAGCGCATAAATTAGAGCATTTAGATTCTCTGGTTGCGCTAGGTGGCTGTCAAAACTCTCGTCCAGAGATGCTAGCACACAGAGACGAACATCAGGATCTGCAAATTTTTAATAAATGGTAAAAGGAGGTGAATTCTAACATCGGGTATGAGCTATTTCAATATGATACATATAGTCAGTACATGCAACTTGTTGTTACTCATTAAACATATTTTTCTGAACTTTCTTGGGTTGTTCTATTGTTATTTATCCTCTGAATACAAATGATACAAAATAAAAGCATTCAAAACTCTATATGATGGATTCTCATACATTATTATCCAATCCTAAAATCCACGACCTTAAATTCAACAATGAAAAGTATTGAACAAAATGCAACTACTCAATGTATTTCACAGCCAGCTGACACTGTAAACAAAGAATAACATACCCATATCTGTCACACAGACCCACAGCACCTTGCTCACAATATTGAAAATTATATGAGTCTGCGATTGAGATGCTCGCCTGCCAAGCGAAGCAAAGGTCGGTCTCAGAAGGTGACAGCAGGTGCGCACGGCTTCCAGGCGCACTTCACGATGCTCACTGCTAAGATAGTGGTCAGCTACGTGTCTCACAAACTGCATCAGTGACTGGCCTGCAAACATAGTTATGTGACAGGAAACCCTCTGCAACTCGTATCTAAACTAACCTCATGCTAACCTCAACTGCAAGGTCTGAACTGCCTCGTAGTTATGCTCAATTGATTTGTTAGGACGTATGTAAATTACATAATACTATTTTGATTTATTCATGTGTTTTTGTAAGAAAAACAATTTGCACTAGTCTAAACAACTTTAGAAACATCTTGAAAAATGTGAGTTCAATATGATCAATGATGTATAATAATTTCTTGCATCTGAGTAAAAGTCAAATTAATTTGCAACAAAATAAGAATTTGGAAAACAAAAATAAAAACTAACGGCCATAAAATAATAATATCATCATCATTATGGGGAGTTATCAGCAGTTAGTGGACTAGCATTGGATTCAGCAGGAATATGCAGGGTCACAGAAAAAGAAATGGGATTATTCGGCCTTAAATACATCACTGTTATTTTCTCAAACTAATCCACAGTAGTAAGAACACAAAATCTTAACTTAAACACAGCTCGGGTTAGAGGGTCAGGCAAGGCTTCAAAACGATATAGCAGGCTTGGAGGTGAGCTTAGCATGAAAACATTACAATCAGCACTTATAATCATCATTATGTTGAGGATTTCAAAAAAGAACCCACCTCTAAACGAACCTGTACCCTCGAAGTCAAAGGACCCGAGCGTGCGGAGTGCCAAGACGAGGCTTCCAGTGTCTTGGTGGTCTGGCGAGGAAGGGGGAGGAGGCACACCTGACCGGGAGTGGGGTGTAGAACGGTGCATCAAGATCTGGGACAGCATTCTCAGCAGTCCCTCTGCAATGTCACGCTGGAGGGGAGGACGTGGGGGAAACCACTTTCAGAAAGTGCCTTCAGCATTATAGGACCCTACTTTTTTGGCTTTGTTCAAACTTTATATTGAAACATGGAACACATGGGTATGAAATATGCACAGAGAAAAAACACGTACACCAGATATTTTTTCTTTCATGTTCTTTTTCATTGTCATTCATCCTTTTTCTTTCTTCTTTCTCTCTTTTCTTCTCTTTTATTGTCAAATATGTTTTTCAAAGTCTCCAAGAATAAATTGCAATACTACATCTCTTTCCTGATAAACTCTCCAAACACCAACCTTAAGCGAAGGGATCTCGGTGGCAAGTTCCTGGAGAGCCAGAGTCAGTGGGGGTGAGAGTCCCGTGGCCATCATAGGCTCGAGCAGCTCTTTGACGTCGTTCCGCACTGCCCCTTCGACCCCTCTAGCTACCAAGCTGACGCACACATAAACAGCTGGTTCCACCACGCGTTTCTTGCTTGGGGTGTCCTGGAAATTGGAGAGTAATGCATAATGAGCATATAAGCTATGTCATTGAGATAATGGACAGCTTCAGTTTTCAATTAACAGATACAAACAAAGACACACACAAAGATACGCACATACAACAGGAGAGAAATCTAGATAAAGTGTTGGATGTTTACATAAATATATATATATATATTACATATAATAGGAAAATCATCAGATACAGACATATATACATACAACCATGAGAGAAAGAGAGAGGGAGAGGGAGAGGGAGAGGGGGGGAGAGAGAGAGAGAGAGAGAGAGAGAGAGAGAGAGAGAGAGAGAGAGAGAGAGAGAGAGAGAGAGAGAGAGAGAGAGAGAGAGAGAGAGAGAGAGAGAGAGAGAGAGAGAGAGAGAGAAAGAGAGAGAGAGAGAAAGAGAGAAAGAGAGAGAGAGAGAGAGAGAGAGAGAGAGAGAGAGAGAGAGAGAGAGAGAGAGAGAGAGAGAGAGAGAGAGAGAGAGAGAGAGAGAGAGAGAGAGAGAGAGAGAGAGAGAGAGAGAGAGAGAGAGAGAGAGAGAGAGAGAGAGAGAAAGAGAAAGAGAGAAAGAGAGAGAGAGAGAGAGAGAGAGAGAGAGAGAGAGAGAGAGAGAGAGAGAGAGAGAGAGAGAGAGAGAGAGAGAGAGAGAGAGAGAGAGAGAGAGAGAGAGAGAGAGAGAGAGAGAGAGTGAGAAAGAGAGAGAGAGTGAGAAAGAGAGAGAGAGTGAGAAAGAGAGAGAGAGTGAGAAAGAGAGAGAGAGACAGAGAGAGAGAGAGACAGAGAGAGAGAGAGAGACAGAGAGAGAGAGAGAGACAGAGTGAGAGAGACAGAGTGAGAGAGAGTAAGACAGACAGACAGACAGAGACAGATGCACACATATGCATATGCACACGCACACACTTACTCACATGCACGAGTACAAGCACAAACACATGCACATGTACATGACTATATAAGAAAAAACAATCCAAAACCAAAACGAAGAGTTAAAACCTTTGTGGGCAACGAAGCCTTGATCACTTCCATGATCTTGGGCAGGTACTTCTTGATGGCCGGCCCCACAGCCACGGCAAGGAGACCCAGGGTGATGAATGCTGTGGGCCTCTCCTTGTCCCGGCCTCGCAAGCACCCCAGCAGGTAGGTCATCGTCCCCGACAGGTAACTAATGCCGAAAAGGGAGAGAGAAGAGAAGGACATGCACCTGATGATCTGTGCTAATTTCCGTCATGATATTTCCAAATACCATATTTATCATTTCATAGCTTAGAAGAACAAAAAGACAGTCAATCTAATTATACAACTTCACTGCCCACACTTTCTTTTTTTTCTTTTTTTTTTTACTGTAATGAAATCAAGACACAGAGTCTATCATCTAATCACTTCCAACATGCAACTGAAGGTGTTCCAATCAGTACCAGCAAGGACCTAGGAGTGACCAGATCCTCACACATAGTAACTCAGTATAATAACAGTAGCTGTGCAGATAGAGGAGCAAAGTGCCACGGGGTGTGGAACAGTACACCGGAAGAGGAGAAAATCAAGAGCAGCTGGAATATATCATGCATAATCACGCAGGCATATAAGTTTTCAAAAATAAATGAATAACCATTATTTCCCCACCCCTCTACAGCCAGCAAGTAGCATGGCTATTGTTGTTCTTTAAATTCTCTTTCACTTCAACTCCTAGGCATATACAAGACCTAAGACTCGCTGAAGATAAACAAGGGTATTGAGCTGTACAGAGTTGTAAACAAGCACCGAGAGAGAGAGAGAGAAAAAAAAAAATTCTGAAGTAGAGAAATGTAGAAGTGCTGAAGTGCTTAAATGAAAGAATTATGGGATATGAAAAGAGATACAAGACATATGGACTGAGAAAAAGATAAGACACGTGGAGATGAAGATACTGGAGAAGGAATAATGAACGAATGCATGAAAATTCTTCCATAAAATCTGCTGATGTTTCAGGCATACAGACAGAGGTTTTTGGAATTCCTATTCACATTTACAACCTCTTTGCTTCAAAAAAATCAGAACTCATGATCAAAGGCATTATAACAAAAACAAACATCATCATCAACAGTATGAACAATAGTTATGACGACATCACAAGTGAGTGTGTAAAAATATATGATGGCTTCAGAGCAAGACGTGTGGCCTCCTGGTACTCCACATCATCGGTCCCGTGACAAAGCGCAAAATGCTGGCTGATTCAGTGCCTCCCTCATTCCAAGTCGGGCATTATGTAGGATGCATGTGAGAGGAGGACAGGCCTACATACCACGTCCTAGGACTGAAGGACAGCCTTGACACTGCACTCCTTCATTCACAAGGGATTGGGACATGAAATAAAAGTCAGATTTTTGTTGAGGTCGTGGATAATTCCTCTCTCTGCCTCTGGGAAATGTTGCAGAATAGCACAAATACTTATCACATAAATAATTATAATGATGATGATGATGATGATAACAGTAATCATAATAATGATGATGGCAATAAAAATTGAAATAATGATATCAACATAAAAAATAACAATAGCCAAAACTTAAAATGAAGATAACATCCCTCATTATTGTACCTCAACTTCAATGGAAGGGAATGGCCAAATGATAGCAACGGTACTACCAACAGCTACCATTATAGCTACGCAAAAAAAAGAAAGAAAGAAAAAAAGATCAGTGTACAACCTTGAACCCAGTGAAGCGATGGACATGCAATATCCAGTATGGTTTTGTTTTATCAACTTTCTCTTACAATTAGATGGCTCCACAAATGCTTGGTCATCAAGGAGTCAATTACTAGGTCTACCTGACCTTACCTTGAATATATTGACTCTTTTTTTTTCAATGAAAAATGTTGTCATAGTAATTACTACTATCATCATTATCAATGTTATTATCATCATAATCACCATCCTTTTTAGTAAAACCTGAATAAAAATAATAAAGACTAATAAAAGTAAAAGTTTTTTTTTTCCTTCTTTTTGCAAAAACTTCAGAAATGGAGTAAATGGGTGAGGTTTAGAAGACCTCATACCCAACTCATTAGGTGATTAAGCACTAGTGAACCCATCTATACATAAAAGAAAATTAAAACAAAACCATAATGAATAAAGCACATACACAAGCACCCTCAGCACCAATGGGTAAATCCACCTAGTACAGAAGTAACGAATCAAACACCACGAAAGAGGTTTCATCAATACCTCCTCGCAATTGCCAATTTACAAACCACGAAACTCATCGCTTCTACCAATTTCCTACTGGAACTTACTCTAAGAGGAGAGTAATTGTTGAACTTAAGACATAAAACCACTGCAAAAAAGGGTCAAAGCACTATGTACTTATCAACTGTATATAACTAATAATAATAATAATCATTATCCTTGTAATTTTCACATATTTCTTTCATATCACAGATGATCATGAAAGTTTTCTCAACATATAGTACCTTTTACATTAGCTTATACTTGTGTCTGGCTGGTAACGCAGTATAAAAACATTTCATAACAATGTCCGTAAACATGTATGTAGGCTTGTGTACAAATGTGTATGCATATATGTACCAGTATTTGTATATACCTATAAACAGATAGATATATATACAGTGTGTGAGTGAGTGAGAAAGTGTGTATGTGTGTATGTTTTTGTATGTGCATGTATATGCATGTATGTGTATTTACATGCATGTATGTGTATGTACATGCATGTATGTGTATGGACATGCATGTATGTGTATGTATATGCATGTATGTCTAAGTATGTGTGTGTATGTATGTATATGCAAGTGTATGCATACA
>BOPN01003153.1:57500-62500 GCA_017312705.2 Penaeus japonicus | reverse complement strand
AAAATAGTGCAGCGACTCACCTCTGCGAGAATTTCTCCTTATTGAGCGCTGCCAGCCGTGGTATGATTTGCAGCAGGGCACTCTGGATGATGCCATTTCGGCTTGTCTTTTGATTCAGGACCTGCAGCGGGGCGGTAGGTGGTAAGAACAGAGGAAATGTTACATCTATTTTTTATTCTAAATGGTGATTAAATGAAGTCTAATTCAAGTTCAATATTATCTTGTATTCTACATGAAAATAAAGGAAACTGGTCATTGGGAAATGAGGTTCTTTGATTCATCTGATTCACATACGGCAACAAAGGGAGGGAAGTTATGCATCCCTACATCCTGATTACTGACCTGTGTACTTATGCTATCATACTTTTCGAGAATCAACTCTCGGCAAGTGCGGCTCTCACAGGGTTGATCCAATATTGTAATTTCTGTGCCTCTGTAAAACAAGGAAAAAAGTCAAATAAATCAATACTACAAAAACAAAATTAATAATATATAACATCCCTTATCAATTAACATCATAACGGATGTAATACCAGTAATTAATACCATTAATCATACATAGCAATATCATCATCAATGTAACTTCAATTTCTATTCTTCAAATCAGCCATTTCTCTCTCTGGCTAAATCAAAGTCCTTACAATAGTTCTTTACTACAACCCTCAAAAATATATAAATCACTTGCAAACCAAAGAACCTAGATCTTATCACTGTCTAACCCGATTGTATTGTTGGTGTGTGAAGGCAGAGCAGAAAGCAGGTCGTGAGGTGTGTGAGACGAAGAGGAAAGAGATCCCTGACCGCGCAGACGCTTGACCACTGATGACATGCTATCCTGGAGGGATAAATCAAAGTGAGATTGATATCGGTATCAACACTACAGTTGATCAATACAATTTTGTGAGTTTACAATACGAATGAGATATGGATATCATTACTCACAGCTTACAAGGAGAAAAAAAAAAGGAAGACTGCCTTTCACTGCATCGTAACATAATTCATAATTCCCAAACTCATTAAAAAGAAATAAATCATATATACACCATAAAAACAAAATCTGTCATAATGCCAAAAACCCAACCTTCTTCGGAGGTGGAGTCTGGTAATGTGTTAGATGTCTCAGCTGCTTCACCAGCCTCTCCCACTCTGTGTTGCTGCACCTTAACAGCTCATTGAGAACGAGCAGAGAGCCATGGATGCGATCATCACGTGTTAGACTCCTGTCCTTGTTGTTGACCTGGTCGTCAAAACCTGCCCAGACTTCAGTGAGACACTGCTTATACCTAGAAATGACACAATCCACTAGTACTGAGTGGTAAAGGCAACAGAGGGGGGCTCAGAAACATCCTATATAACATTATGATGAAAAGGAAGTGGTAATTCATTCTCATTCTTGGCCATACAGGGCATCGCCCACTAACCACATGGTCTGCTGCATTTCCTTGGTCTCTCTCTGGGCTGTGATTGCCAGTGCGACACGAAGAGCTGCCACCGCCCCCTCTCGGATCTGGGGCTTTGGGTCCCGGACCGCATTGAATATCACATCAAGAAACTGCTGGACTTGTTGGAAAAAATATGTTGGGACAGACAGTGCCAGCTCTCTTAGCACAAGCACCTGTTGAAAATTTAGAGGATGAAAATAGGTCATTTGAAACTATTTATGCCTTATAAAATGCTTAATACTTTTCTTGTACAACACTGGAAACTAGCATAGCATCAATAAATTTCTTACAGTATTCCAACTAGCCCTTCTAAAAATCTCCTTCTTTACTGATACTACAACAAAGGGCTCATTAACCCACACAGGACGGGTGGTACAGCATGTGTACCGCGCATTCAAAAGCCCAGTTGCCGGGCGGCACAGTATTGTGCCGGCTATTCAATTGATTTAGGCCTAATAATTCGAACGCCCCGGCATTTGGACATTCTAGGCTAGAAATCCCCCGTCGGGAATGGGTTAAAATCCCTGATCTGAAGCCAACATCAAAAAGAGACTTACCGCAGCATGCCTCCTGCCTTCATTGCGGTCGCCCTGCAGCCACTCAAATGATCTCTTGACCAGATCTTCCACGTACTCTGCTGTGAACGTCCCAGAGGCTAGGGCAAGGCGGCCAACTGCCTTGGCTGTGAGCTCTGTCACGCCGGTGTCTGGGCTATTGTAGATGAAAAAGGAGAGCAGTTTCAGTAATTTCACCCATTTCACTAATGACCATAAAACCTATGTAGTAGGAGGTATGAATGAGACTCAATAACTTCACAATGGAAGAGTTGTGTTTGACACATTTTAGTTTATATCATTTGAATCACAGGAAACTGATGATAAAAATCAATGTTCCTATATAATAATAATACAGGAAGGTGTTCTAATATTCAAATGACAAGGATAACTTAAAAGATATTTACTGTTCTCAAAATTATTTTACAAACTTAATATGACATATCACATAAGACCCTGCAGTGTAGAAACTACTATTCTCATTTATTCTCATCCCTCTCATTTACTAAGTTCCATTTTACTAAATACAAAAAGATTGTTAAATTGAACCAAGTAATGAATTATCAAATAAAAGAAAAGGAAAGCAGATATTAGTATACATACCTGTTGACAAGGTTCTTGAGGTAGTTTGCAAATCGACTGATACGCACTCCTGTCTGACCTACATCAACATCCACCAAACTCACTGAAAAATAAGAATATCAACTATAAAGACATGGAATCAAATTTGAAAATGTACTCCTTATCATTTAATTTTTAAAATGTATAATCAATTTCTCTATGTATTCTCTATTCTAAAGTATAATTCATATTCAATTCTTCATAGATAAAATACAATGTCCTACCACAGTGAGAAAATAAATTAAATAATTGACTTTCTTGCAAGACTTAAAAGGCAATCTATTACATCTACAAAATCATCTGACTGCTAAATTAATTTTTAAAAATACAATACTAGAACAATATTCCTCACACACTCTTGAAATTCAATCTTATAGGAGACTTATAGGAGACTCAAGCCTCTTACTTTCCCCTAAACCCTTAGCTTTCTTGAAGATATACATAACTTAAGGTAACATTGCACTTACTAATAGCATAGATGCCTCCCTTCTTCTCATTGATGTCATTGGAGGATACCATCTCAAAAATGTGATGGTTAAACTCATCTAGGAATGTCAGCAACTCATCCAACGACACCTGGAACGACGCATCGGAATAAGAATATCAAGAGGATGTCTGCAGTGGCTTTCAAAGGGGGTTCATTCTCTTGTGGTTATTTTGGCTGTGTTTTATCAAAAACTGATTAGTTCTTGCTGTGATCAGTTATGGTTAGCCTACAATCTGAAGTCCCACATGATGGTCTGGTAGAGTTAAGCAATTGCCACAGCCTCTGAATTTTGCAGTGTGTGACTGTTCAGGACGTTTCATCTGTGTCGCTTGGCCCTCTTGAAAAGGCTATCTCCACCTCAAATATTCTAGTAAAATAGAACTTTGATTGATCCCCTATTAGACAATAAATAAGAGGGAAGTCTACAAATTATGTCTCGCCAGAATATACATGGTAGAGGATTGTTGGCCCTTGTCAAAACATCTATGGCATACAGGGAAGATACCTTAAGATTTACAGAATATATATTAAGCCAATTTTTTTTTGTATCATAACCTCCCTACCCATAGGCCTAGTACCATACTTTCTTTTCAAAGACACAGAGACACCATCATTGTGAGTACTGTCAGAATTAAAACCTACTTGCTTATAAATCCTCTTGGTCCCCAGCCACACATACCACAACCTACAACCCAAATCAAACCTAACAACAACCTCAAAAAAAAACATGACCCCTTCCCAAATAAACACAGGTACTCACCTCCCTCAATTCGGTGGTGACGTAACGCTGGAGGTCACATGCCGCCTTCACCCTGGTCTCCTCGTTGCGGGACTTAAGTCCCGCAACGAACTGGGTCATCTTCACGTTACTCATCTTGGCTGTCAGTCACTCACATTCCCCTCACTGTAACTGTATTCAATGGTGTCAGTTATTCAATAATGAGAATAAAGACTCACTGTAACTGTATTCAATGGTGTCAGTTATTCAATGATGAAAATAAAGACTCACTGTAACTGTATTCAATGATGTCAGTTATTCAGTGATGAGAATAGACACTCACTGTAACTGTATTCAATGATGTCAGTTATTCAGTGATGAAAATAAAGACTCACCATAACTATATTACAAATAAAAACATGATCATGAAGATATAAATGATCATTAGCTAAAGTCATCTTCACTTCTGATCGACAACTTCAGGGCGTATTACATCAGCCAGAAGAATTTCCTACATGAGAAGACATTGACCATATCTCTTAGTTAAACTAAAAACACGTATAACTTACTCTCACAGATATTCCAACCTTTATAGTTTTAATAGTTTAAATTCTGATTGAATAGTTCCATAAATCAAGTTTAATTGGCACTGGTGAAGAAAATGTTCTGCTGATGTAATATATTTCTGACAATGCAGATTCAGAAGAGAAGTTACTGAACTCAAAAAAAGAAGAAAAAAACAAAAGCTCAATATACATACACTAGGAAAATATAGAAAACCAAGTAGTATATGAACTTGTGTCCTTTAAACTCATGTTTTCCACAAGAAATCAATACAATATATCTAATCACCTGAAACACGAGAATAAAAATGAGTAACATATCTCTTTCTGAATTAACACGAATTAAACAAACTATCACATTATAGAAAAAATAAAAATAAAAACAACTTTGACTCGTAAGTGTCAAATGTCAAGAGTGAAATCTCATCTCATCTCATCCCGCCCCTCTTCTAAAACACCAAAATCATAAAACAAGAATCATGTCTATAAAAAAAGAGAATAACAACGAGAGGTCATTAGATCCGCGGAATTAGGCGCATGAACTCCATCAACTGCGCAGGGATCAAGGGAACCCAAATAGGTCATGCCGATAACGAAGTCCCTCTAAAATGCCTT
>BOPN01003153.1:20000-32500 GCA_017312705.2 Penaeus japonicus | reverse complement strand
CCTACCATACAACCTCAAACTCATCCTGTACCTTCACGCACTCACACACAATCCTTCTTTCGATCCGCGCATGAGAACACGAAGCCCCATGTTAAGTTAACGCTTGAGCCAGACTTGAAGGCCAACTGCGCGTGGGATTGGGATGGGATGCAGGGGGTCATTGTGTACAGACGGGGGGGGGGGGGTATGTTGGGGTCTTTTTTTAACCGATTCTTTGGGCACCAGTTTGACCGGTTGTTGCTTTTGGTGTTGTTTGATGTTGGGTGTGTGTTTGTTTGTGTGCGTAATTGTGTTTGTGTTTGTTTATTTGTGTGTGTGTTTGTTTGTGTGTATGCGTGCGTGTGTGTGTGTGTGTGTGTGTGTATGTGTGTGTGTGTGTGTGTGTGTGTTTACAGGCAGATTACATTCGCTTTTGTTGTTGTTTCGTTGTTTTGTCGAATATGGCGAATAACTTAGTTTTTTTTTTATAGAAGTGTTTGGTAGTTTTTTTTTTAGGAAAACTTGGTTCATTTCTACGTTGTTTTTGGTGGTGCGGATCTCCCATCGTCTCTCTCTCTCTCTCTCTCTCTCTCTCTCTCTCTCTCTCTCTCTCTCTCTCTCTCTCTCTCTCTCTCTCTCTCTCTCTCTCTCTCTCTCTCTCTCTCTCTCTCTCTCTCTCTCTCTCTCTCTCTCTCTCTCTCTCAGTGTACAACGAGCACTACGTAGTGGTACCCCGCCAGTGATGTTTTTGGCCCTAACTGGACATCTTCAGTCATCATTTATTTGCATGCATATCTTGTCGCTATTTTTATGGCTGTTTTCCAGAAGTAGTTTCACTTTCATACATAATCGGGTTGAGGTTACTCATGTGCTTATTGCGCTTGATCGCACTCACACACACACACACACACACACACACACGCATACATACAAACACACACACACACAGACACACACACACACACTCACTCTCTCACACACACACACACACACACACACTCACTCTCTCACACACACACACACACACACACACACAAAACATAAACAAACAAACAAACACACACACACAAACAAACAAACAAACAAACAAACAACAACCAATCAATCAAACAAACCCACTCAATAACACCCTCTCCCTTGCCTTCCAGTCCCTAGACTCCCTAACCGAGGCCGCAGTGCCGGAGAACATCAGGCTCGGCCGAGACCTGAACGTCCAGGCCCCCATCGGCGAGCACGCCCTCCTCACCAGGATCAGGGAGATCTCGGAGAAGAACGAAATCTGGAGGTCCTACATCGGCATGGGATATCACAACTGCCGCGTCCCCCATGCGATCCTCAGGAACACCGAAGTCGGGTGATGTATCATCCTTTCGGGGTGGACATACGGATATTATGGATGGATGATATGAGGTGTAGCTGTTTGGTAAGGGTGGTGATGGGGATGATATTGATGGTAGGGAATAGTGAGGGTAATCGGTAATGATAATGGTGATATTTATAGGAATTATAATGATTATAATGATGATTATAATAATGATGATAACCATAGCTAAAATACGAGTAATAACGATAATAATGATAATAATAACTATAATGATAAGGATAATAATAACAATAATGATAAGGATAATAATAACAATAATGATAATAATAACAATAATGATAATAAAAATAATACTGATTATGATAGTAATAATAAGAAAATGATAGATATAACGCGATTTATTAATAATTATTTCTTCCCAGGACAACACAGTACACGCCCTACCAACCAGAAGTGGCCCAAGGACGCCTGGAATCCCTCCTGAATTACCAGACAATGGTAACTGACCTGACTGGCCTTCCTGTGGCAAATGCGTCTCTGCTTGACGAAGGCACAGCGGCTGCAGAGGCGGTTGGGTTGGCGTACAGGTAAGGATAAGTTCTGAAAGCATTCTTATTCTGGCGAAAGTTAGATACGTTTTGGTGGGCTTCAGAATGTAATTTTGACTTTCTTTTTTTTTAATGTGTTTTCTGGCATATGCATTAGGCTTATCTTATTTATTCCGCTTGGTCTGTTTTGATACTATTCTAATATGTGTTTTTTTTAATTATTATTTCTTCTTATTATTCTTTTTTTTTTTTAGGCAAAACAAACGTCGAAAAGTCTACCTGTCGGACAAGCTTCACCCGCAGACGCTCGCCGTGGTTCGAACACGTGCCATTCCTTTGGGTCTCGAAGTCCTTATTGGCGACGTCTTTGACATTGACTTCACTAACCGCGATGTGAGTGCGGTCCTGTTCCAGTATCCTGACACGGAAGGAACCGTCAATGACTTTACGCAGGTTATTGAAAATGCGCAGAGCAATGGAGTAAGTCTCGTCTGTATTTTTTTTTTTTTTTTTTTGGGGGGTCTAAGTTTTTTTTTTTTTTTTGTCTACTTGTTGATTACCATTTGGCTGGTCTATATGTTTTTTTTCCTATATTTGGATTGGGTCGTATTTTGGATTAGAATGTAGATGTTATGTATATATAAGAAAATCACCCTATGAAATATTCCAATACTATTCACCAATCAAACCAGAATAAAACGTTTGAAAAACAATATTCACAAAAAGATGAATATGAAACAATACTTCGAATTTTCCAAAAATATCTTCCCTCTTGCAACTGAACCTTGCACTCGTCACGCCCCAACAACAACCCCAGCAACCCCCAACTCCAACCCCTCAACCTCCCCCACAGACGATGGTGGTGTGTGCAACGGACCTCCTAGCCCTGACGGTGCTCGTTCCCCCTGGCGACCTGGGTGTTGACATCGCCGTCGGGACTTCGCAGAGACTCGGGGTCCCGCTCGGCTATGGAGGTCCTCACGCTGGCTTCTTCGCGTGCAAGAACAACCTTGTGAGGCTTATGCCCGGCAGGATGATTGGCAGGGTAGATTTGGTTGCTATTTTCATTTTTTTTTTTGTTTTTTCTTTTTGATGTGTAGGAGGGATTTTGTGTTAAGAAATATTGAAGGATTTTATGTGGTCTGTTTATATGCTGTGTGTGTGTGTGTGAGGGGGGGGGGGGTATTTGGCTGGATAGGGTAGTAGATTGATAGATTGGTGGAAAAGTTCTTGTAGATAGGTTGATGGATGTATTAATTGATCTGTGAGTGTAAAGAGGTTAATAGATAGGTAGTTGCAGATGGATAGAAGTGTAGTGTACATTAAATAGATATACTGATAGATTGACAAATAGCTCTCTAGCTACATAACCAGATAGATTGATTGATGTAGATTTGTGTGTGTGTGTGTGGGGGGGGGGGGGGTGTTTGTGTTTGTGTGTGTGTGTGTGTGTGTGTGTGTGTGTTTGTGAATGTGTGTGTGAAGAACAACCTGCAGGACTGCACATGACAAATACTAAAGAAATGTAAATTTCATTTATACTTTAAGAGTATGGTATATCCAAACCTATATGCCAAAAAGAAGACATTATTTTATATACATCAGTCTTACAAGCAGTCACTGGATCTCTTGATAAAAAAATGTATTTGATTTGAAATACCATTACAACAATGGCATAGTTTGCAGCCCCACTCCATATTGCATCTTAACCCCCAGTGTGGACTCGTATCTGAAACACAAAGTAGATGACTTACACACTGGCAACTGTGAACTTATTCAGAAAAAAAGATTGTCAAAGCCACCTATGATTAGATTATAATGAATTTTCATATTTCACTGAACTCTATATAGCCTGCAAAAGATGTGAACAAGAGTTATTGCTGATGTGAAGGAGGTAATACTGTTTTTCAAGTAGTGATAGCATTTTCTATCATTTTGATTTACATTTAACATTTTAGGAGTATGTTTTGAGGTATTTAGAGAAATTGTTATGTGGAGCATGCATTGTATTTCCAGTGATTAGAGTCTAGTGCTTTTGAATTGAGGCATTGTTAAGCCCCTATTTAGAAATGTATTATTCATAATAAGGATTGTACATTAAAGTGTCTGTTATATTTCTCATGCTTGATCATTTGCATATAGATAAAGTATATGTAATTGCATATACAAATTATTCCAGTATATATGTGTTGAATCTTCAACTGGAAATGCAACTTGGTGGGAATGTGTTTTAATTAAGAATTGAAGTTTTGCATGTGATTATCAGATCAAACTGAATTCAGTACTTTTAACCTGAATGTTGGAAGTTCTTAATAGTATATAGTTGGTACAGTAAGGTTGAGGAATCATTAAGTTGTAACTCCAAGAAGTTGCTTTGTTAGTAAAGTAGAATGACTATTTGATGTCACTACTATTTTAGTATCCCTGAAACACTTGTCATCCTGATTTCCAAGTCTCTTGCATGGAAATTACTCTAAAGACTGTTTCACAATCTGGTTTCCTGGAGGTTGTGGAATTTCCAAAGGCAGAAAAGAAGCATAAAGTTAAGGTATAGCTTGCTCTTTTCAGGGATGCTAATGGCAAGGATGCTTACCGACTGGCTCTTCAGACTCGAGAGCAGCACATCCGTCGTGACAAAGCTACCAGCAACATCTGCACAGCTCAGGCATTGCTTGCAAATATGTCAGCTATGTTTGCAGTTTACCATGGACCAGAGGGTTTAAAAGATATTGCTAATCGCATTCACAATGCAACAATCATTCTGTCACGGGGCCTTCAGTCAGCTGGACACATTATTGAGAATGACATATTCTTTGACACTATCAAGGTAAGCTCTTCTGTTTGTACGTGTTAATATGGAAGGTTATTAGCATTTTATCAGACTTCTCTTTTTGTCTTTAAACCTTTTTTCTTTGATTAAGAGAACTTTCCTTTACAGAGCACTGAATGCTTGTTTTTCTTGCTTAACACTGACATCACGACTTGAACGGAGTGTCTTTATGAGTAGCTGTTACAATCCACTCTTTTTCTTGCAGGTTAATCCTACTTTGGCAATCAGTGAGATCAGAATGAGAGCCCAACAGAAAGAAATTAATCTCCGTTACTTCAGAGATGAAACGGTCAGTATTGAGTGAATTCTCTATAGATATTCTGCTCTTTGAGATAATAAGATAACGTAGTGATTTTCATGCAGTAGAATGATTTATAATATGGAGATAAACAATATAAAAAATGAATAGATGGAGAAGTAGAGACGTTGCTGTAGTAAAAATGTTCATTATTTGTTTCCAAGAACGTTAAGGATGACAGGGAAATCATATCCCCATTTCACAACAGGTTGGAATAGCCCTCGACGAGACAATAGAGAAGGCAGACTTGGACGATTTGTTCTGGGTGTTCAACTGCAGAAACGTTACTGCAGACAAGGTATGCAACTCCTGGCAAATTCGCACAAAAAAGAACTTTCTGCGCTTAATCTTTTAATTAAAGCTTTGCATGTGCCATGATGTGATAGTTTAACTGTTTCTTGCAAATTCACAAAAAGCTGAACTTTCTGGACTTCATCTTTAGATTAAAACTTTGCTTGGGCCATGATGTGATAGTTTAGATATTTCTTGCTTGTAAAATTATCCAATTTATTTTCCTGTGTATTAGTGAGGTTGAAATGTTTTAAATAGTATAGAAATTTGATATTGATTAAAAAGACTAGACATATTGAAATGTGAAGTAGTAGCATCGTATTTATATACTAATTGTTTTAATGTCAAGTAAAGAATCAAGCTTACTATTTAATGCTTATTCTCATTACTTTATTAATACAGCAGATAGTATCATAGTCAATATATGATTTGGAGAAGACTGAACTTGAATATCATAATTTCATATGTTATTACCCATGGATAATGCAAAGAGAAAAATCATTTGCTGGTTATCTATATATATCATTTAATTATTCCATCTGCATAATATGATAAAGTAGGTATGTATATCATATGTCTTTAAATGAGAATATTATGATTAAATGGACATATTTCATAACTAGAAACAACTTTTTTTTTTTACTTTAAGAATGATTCTTACTGAAGTAAATACAGCTTTGATGCAAGATTTAGGTGCTTAGATCTTGCAAGATTTAGGTGCTTAGATGATGCAAGATTTAGGTGCTTAGATGAGATGACTTTGTTACCTGCTTTTGATGTCTGAGCAGCCTTCAAATTTCTTGTTTTTCTTTGTTTATATCCTTACTCTTATAGTTTTTATTGCCTTTATTTGAGATTTTGTCAAATACCTTTTCTCAATTTTTGTTTGTGTGAGGAAGGTTGGTATTTTTTTCTTTTTATTCATTTATTTATTTTTGTTTTTCTATTGTTGTTATCTTCATAGCAAATTCTTTTTCTATCCTATTTCTTGCTGTGTCACTAATGAAAAGTCTTTTATAGTGACATAGTTTGCTTGGCAGTTTGGTGAGGAAATGTTTTATTTTAAGTGATTTTAACTCGTACCAAAGAAAAAAAATTGTTATCATCATTATCAATATCATTATATATATATATATATTTTTTTTTTATAGCCAGTAATAGATATAATTTTCTTTCTTTTTTATTTTATTTATATAATGAAATGTAATGCTAAAATAAAGGATGAATATTACTTACCATGTTAAATATATTAACATGAATTCAACCAGGAAGCTCATGAATTCTAGAGTAGATGAAACCACTGTTTGCTAGTTTAATTATTAGTTTACTGTTAGATATTTATACATTGGTTTGAGAAAGACAGAGACACCAGTGGTTTTGACTTTTTGTGTATATATAGATGGGGAGGACTTGCATTTAGTCAGCACTTCTTGTGTCTATCATCTTCTCCTCCTTCTTTTCCTACTTCTTCAATTTCTCCTTCTTCCCCTTCTCCTTTTTCTTCTTTCTTCTCTTTCTTTTTCTTCTTTCGTCTCCTTCTCCTTCTGCTCCTTTGTTTCCTCCTTTTTCTCCTCCCCTTCTTTTTCTTTCTCCTTTTTCTCCTCCTCCTCCTCTTCTTCTTCTACTTCTTCTTCCTCCTCTTCAACACTGTTCATCCTCTTGTTAATTATTGTTTTCATTGATTGTTATATTTGTACATGTAACTCACCCATATCTTCTATTTGCATTTTTTACACCAGTTCTTTCTTTCCTTTCCTCCCTCTCTCCTTTTCATATTCACTTCCAAATTCTGAAATTTGTTTGGGAGACCCCAGTCAGCTCTATGCCGAATACCACCGAGCGTTGATACATCTGTTTGTCTTATTGCTTCCAGGTGGCAGTTCCATTCTTTAATTGCTAATTACAGGTCTCTAGCAATCTCAGTGGAGCTGCTCTGCCCAAGGAACACATCTCCAACACCGGCTTTGCTCGCAAGTCCGACTTCCTCACCCACAGCATCTTCAACACATATCATTCTGAGGCCCAGCTGGTACGCTACATGAAGATCCTGGAGAATAAGGATGTTTCTCTTGTACATTCCATGATCCCACTAGTAAGTTGTCTGGTTGAGTGTTTGTTCTAATGTATTATAGGTAATATCTGTGATTTTTGAAGTGGTTCAGATCATGGGTTTACTTGTCTTGCATTGATAACAAGTGTGTAATCTTGCTGTACTTTCTTCCCCCTAGGGTTCCTGTACGATGAAGCTTAACAGCACGACGGAGATGATGCCTTGTAGCTTCCCGCACTTCACAGAAATCCACCCGTTTGTACCTCCGGAGCAGGCCCTTGGTTACCGGCTTCTGTTTGAAGAGCTTGAGCATGACCTCTGTGAGATCACAGGTTATGACAAAATTTCATTCCAGCCAAACAGGTACTTTTGGTTTCCAGTCAGATAGGTTGACATATTATATCAGTAGGAAAGTCTATAAAGAAAAATGTTTTCATTGTTCAGCTATTACCAATGCCCAGTACTGTTTTGTTAAATGATGACTAATTCTGAGAAATAAAATAGTGAAGAAGAAAGTAAACTTCACCATCATTTATTTAATTATGCAGTGGAGCTCAAGGAGAATATGCAGGTCTTCGAGCCATCATGTCCTACCTGGATGCACGTGGTGAGGGACACCGCAACGTGTGCCTAATTCCAACCTCAGCCCACGGTACAAACCCTGCCTCAGCACAGATGGCAGGAATGAAAGTAGAGTCTGTGAATGTTGACAAGGAAGGGTCCATCGACTTCAGACATCTCACGGCTAAGGTTCGTGCCTTTTTTTAAAAATTGTGCTTAATGTATTCTCCAGTCAGTCATTGATGACTGTTCCATGTATAGGAGCTTTTGAAAACCTGAAAACAAATACCTGTTCTAAGAGTTCGTCAGTGAACTAATCTATATTTTAATATTACATTTCGTTTAAACTGTAAGTGGACAGTTTCAGTGAGATAAGGTATTTAGACAGTTGTTTATCATTATTGTTATGCTTAATTTCAGATTGAAAAGCACCGTAAGAACTTGGCCTGTCTGATGATCACATATCCTTCCACCAATGGCGTGTTTGAAGAAACTGTAAAGGATGTCTGCCAAATGGTTCATGATGCTGGTGGTCAGGTGTGTTGTGATTCTTATAATAATTTCTTCTATAAATGAATTTGATAGTTAACTTGACTGTTTGTTCAAGATTTGAGTTTGTGCAGCTTAAATTATAATAATTTTATTGATACATAAGTGACTTTATGTAATTATTTCCCTATGCACACTTTTAGCAGTATTTAGCAAGACTTTTATGGGACTTTTATTCCAGTTAGGGACACAGAGAATGTAAAGATATCCAACAGTTTATCATGAATTAGACATATATTCCAGTGAATACCTAGACTTCAATAGATCTTCCCTTCATAATAACAGGTGTACTTGGACGGAGCAAACATGAACGCCCAGGTGGGTCTGTGTAGGCCAGGAGACATTGGAGGTGATGTGTCCCATCTTAATTTGCACAAGACCTTCTGCATCCCTCATGGTGGAGGAGGACCTGGCATGGGACCCATTGGAGTGTGAGTATTGAGAAGATTTTTCTTGCACTTATTTATCTCTCTTTTTGTTTTTAATTTAACTGTACTGTTTTATTATATTTATAATTGTCTCTCTTATTATTATTATTTTTTACTTTTCATTTATCTTCTCTGTTCTTATTTCTTCATTTTTCTTCATCTTTCTATTATTTTTCTTTTTTCTTGTTCTTCTTTCTGTTCTTTTTCCACAAGAATCTCCCCCTAATAAGATGCAGTGTTGAATATACATACTAGATATATATTTTATTGAGAAGTCTTTGAATCACTGCTTTGGAACTTGAAGGGAACCCTGTCCTTTTGCCTTAACAAATTAACACACCATAATTTATTTATTCGATTCACAGGAAGGCCCACCTTATTCCTTACTTGCCAAGTCACCCTATTGTTGACCCCATGGCACTCATGAAGAAGAAAGCTCGCAGTTTTGGTGTTGTATCTGCAGCCCCCTATGGCTCGGCTGCTATTCTTCCCATCTCTTGGGCTTACGTTAAGGTGAGGATGGTTATTTCTATTATTATTAACCTTTGAAAATCTAGTATGAAGATTATTAAGGTAATTTGCGGGAGGAGACATGATAAATACTTTTCTCCAGCCAACTTGCAATGGTTACATTTGCTACACAATATCCAGAAATGGTATATAATATGTATACATATCGTAATATAACGTAGCAGTTGGTGGAGAAAATGATCTATTATCATATAAAACACAGATCATAAAGTTCCAGACATTTGATAGTTAGGTATTCCACTTCCATTTCATATAATCTTGATAGTTATAGTAACTGCACTTTTATGCAGTTGCAAAAGTGTTATATATTTTTGCATGGCATGAGAACATAGTGTTGGAAGTGTTGCTAGGAAATAGACATATATATTTAACTTTTACTCTTAACAGATGATGGGTCCTAAGGGCTTGAGGGAAGCCACTCAGGTTGCCATCTTGAACGCCAACTACATGGCAAATCGTCTCCAAAAGTACTATAAGGTGGGAGTACCTTTCAAAATGGCGATTCTTACAGTTCATGTTGGTGTATCATGACATACTGGTATAATTGTATTATTACTTAAGAGCATACTGAACTGATGTGATTTATGGTTGCAGGTCTTGTACACTGGAAACTGTGGATTGGTTGCTCATGAGTTCATCCTTGACATGCGAGAGTTTAAGAAGACAGCTGGAATCGAAGCTACGGACATTGCAAAGCGTCTGCAGGACTATGGTAATGAATTGCAAACCTCAGGGAACTGCTCAACTCTGCTTTATTCAAGAAAAAATCTTACATTATTTTCACATTATTTTCATAGCAAGTCTCACCTACCTCTTATAACTCTCCATCTGATATATATTTGTCTCTTTCCTTAGGTTTCCACGCCCCCACGATGTCCTGGCCCGTCGCTGGCAGTTTGATGGTAGAGCCAACGGAATCCGAAGACAAGGCGGAACTCGACCGCTTCTGCGATGCAATGATCCGTGAGTGTCCCCTCGAAAAGTGTTCTTAAATCCCTAAAATGACATAGCTATCGAGAAGAATCACATCCCGAAGATAACTATAATCCCGTTACGACTCTAACTATAATACATATGATATAAATATAAATATAATATAATAACTATAATACGTTACGTTTAAAAAAAATCCCTCCATTGCAGTAATTCGAGAGGAGATCAGAGACCTGGAAGAGGGCAGGAGTGACCCGAAGTGCAACCCCCTCAACATGTCACCCCATCCCCTGGTGACCGTTACTTCTTCAAACTGGGACCGCCCCTATTCCCGAGAGCAAGCTGCCTTCCCTGCCGTGAGTTCCTTACAAGTTGTGGTTTCAGATTATTTTTTTTTATTTTTTTATTTATATGTTTATAGTTTTTTTTAAGAGAGAAAGAGACAGAGACAGAGAGAGTGAAAGAAAGACAGAGAGAGAGAGAGAGAGCAACAGAGAAACAGAGAAACAGAGAGAGAGAGAGAGAGAGAGAGAGAGAGAGAGAGAGAGAGAGAGAGAGAGAGAGAGAGAGAGAGAGAGAGAGAGAGAGAGAGAGTGTGTGTGTGTGAGGATGAAAGAGAGGTAGAGACAAAGAAAGAGAGAAAGAGAGAGAGCCAGAGCCAGAACCAGAGCCAAGGCCAGAACCAAGGCCAGAGCTAGAGCTAGGGCCAGAGTCAGAGCCAAAGCCAGAACCAGGGCCAGGGCCAGGGCCAGGGCCAGGGCTAGGGCCAGGGCCAGGGCCAGGGCCAGGGCCAGAGCCAGAGCCAGAGCCAGAGAGAGAGAGAGAGAGAGAGAGAGAGAGAGCACAAAAGAGAAACAGAAACAGAGAGATAAATAAGTATATATCACATGATTTGTAGTTGTTGTTTGTTTTAATTTCAAATCATTGTCTTCTATGACTCATGCTAAATGACTGATAGAATATTTTTCTCTGAAAGACCACTGAACATATAAATGTTTACCGAAGTCCATTAGTGAGTCAATTAAAATCTACAATATTGAGATTCTGCCTCACAGTGGACAGTAAGAAAAACAATTAGTAATGATTAAACCACAATCTACAATATTGAGATTCTGCCTCACAGTAGATAGCAAGAATTTAGTAATGATGAAACCACTAACTTTGATTTTTTTTTTTATCTTCAGCCCTTCGTGCGTCCAGAGAGCAAATGGTGGCCGACTGTGGGCCGCATCGATGACATTTACGGCGACCGCAACCTGGTTTGCACTTGTCCGCCGATGGAGACTTACTGCTCACCCTTTGACGATTAGGAGTTTTGGTTGAATCTTGTGTTTTGTAAACATTCTTGAATTCACCAGATTTGCATATTTTGAAAAGGTGTAGAAGAAAAGATATTCAAGAGGGATTTTTGTATTTTTTTTTCTTAATCTTGTGTTTTGTAAACATTCTTAAATTCACCATATTTGCAATTTTGAAAAGGTGTAGAAAATAAGATATCAAGAGGGATTTTTGTATTCTTTTTTTTTTTTGTTCTCTATCCTATGTTTAATTTGATATGGGGTTGTCTGCTGGTTTATGAAACCCAGATATTACAGCACAAAGACTTGTTAATCTGAATTAGTATAATCATTCTGTATCACAATCGATATTATAAAAGTGATATGAAATACCACCAATGGTGCACAAATATAGACAATATGGCACTATGCAATCTATTCTGTCTGCAAAGATATGATATGCAATGATTATAGGTGCCTTTTTTATACACCATATCCAATAAGACGATCCATTTATAATAAAGGAATTGAACTTTATTTTGTCTATCTGTAAAAATATGCTATTATTATATGCTCTCTTTTATACACCATGTACACTAAGGCAATCAAGTTATAACATATCAATTGGACCTCATTTTGATAGAGATTGACATATCAACCACATTTTTTTTCCCTGTCAGTAATTAATATCTGTGTTCTTACCTTCATAATGAGATGTTGTATATGACTATTTAAGTTCATTGGTATGGACTGTACTCACTGCAGTGTGGTGATATTTTCCTATTTTTAATAAAAGTAGAATTAATGTGTTGTGTCTTATTATCAACTTGAAGAAGGTACGTTTAGATATATTTATATATAAGGTACGTTTAGTATATTTAGATATATTATAAAGTGTAAT
>BOPN01003152.1:162579-165079 GCA_017312705.2 Penaeus japonicus | reverse complement strand
TACACGAAGGCTGCGAGCCAGATTTACGGCGGGAAGGAAAAACTATCTGCTGTTAGCATGCCTCAAGTGGAGGGGCGAGGGCGGTGGTCGGAGGGGAAGGCTAGGGGGGGGGCGCTGCCAGGGGAGGTCTGGGGGAGAAAATGCTACTGAAGGAAGACTGAGAGGAAGCGTTGTTGGAGGATATGCTAGGAGAGTGCTAGAGAGGAAGGCACTGCTGGGGGAGGATTAGGGGAGGGAATTCTACTGGGATGAGAGAAAGCGCTTTTGGGGTAGTTTTAGGGGAGCAGTGCTAAGGAGAAAGCTTGGGAAGAAGGCATAAAATACTAATGGAGGAGAACTGAGAGAATGGGCTATCACAGGGAGTTTAGGGGAGTGCTAGGGAAGAAAGTGCTGCCAGGGGAGGTATAGGGGAGGGCTAGGGGAAAGTAGCCGCTGCTGGGGGAGAAAATCGTAAGGGATAGAGGAAGGAGGAAGGGAGGGGAGTGGAAGGGGCCTTCGTTGGTAATAGAGTTCAGATTTGAAAAGCAAATGCACAGAAATTAAAAGAGTAATGATTCTCTACAATGGAACCTGTTCATAGAAACATGATCGATATTGGAGCTTTGCTAAGCGTGTTGATTTAGGTGTAAACAATGAATATACACAGATATAAACAATGAATATACACGAAGGAATTTCAAAGAGGAGAAATAATCCGACAGAATACCTCGAAAAGCGTTGAGGGATGAAGAAGACCTCGTAAATTACATTCGGGAAAATAGAAAGCAAGGAAGAGCTAATAAGTCCCCTCACGAATCTACTTTATGGAAACGCTATCGCAAGTTCATAGTCCTTCAAAAAACATATTCTGATCGTAGTTTACTTTGGCAAAGGGACTATAAGCAATGGTTAATTGGCATAATGTTGAGGTATGGGCGTGGAGTAGCGAATAAGCCCTTCATTAGGGCGCCGGAGTATAGTGCTCGCGGGGAAGTGCTGCAGCGTAACGAGCTTGATGAAGATCTACCTCGTGAGCGTCGCGCGACTGTGAGGGCAGAGGCGGTCAGGTGAGGGGCGGGACGGGCGAGCTCCTCCGCCGGGTCCAGGCGCGGCCGCCGCCCCCGCTCCCTCGGAGAACCTATGAGGAAAAATGTGCTATGTATATATATGCATACACACACACACACACACATGTATATATACATACATACATACATACATATATATATATATATATATATATATATATATATATATATATATATATATGTGTGTGTGTGTGTGTGTGTGTGTGTGTGTGTGTGTGTGTGTGTGTGTGTGTGTGTGTGTGTGTGTGTGGTATATACTATTCATTCGTCTATCTATCTATCTATCTATATATATACATATATATATATATATATATATATATATATATATATATATGTATGTATGTATGTATGTATGTATGTATGTATATCCATATCTAAATATATCTATATATAATGTATCTCTCTCTCTCTCTCTCTATATATATATATATATATATATATATAAACATATATATATATATATATACATATATATATAATGTATATATATATATATATATATATATATATATATATATACATATATGAATGCATGTAGGCATGTATGCATGACGTAAGGAAACAGTATATGACTTCACTGACTGCGCCTGACGCAGGCCTTTGAACAAGAACATCTGCAGGATACAAGTCAGAATTGACATGTATACTCCAGAATAGCAAAAGGATAACAAACAGTCACGATCGAGCACCAGGAGGAAACAAAGTGCAAAACATACATGTTTCCCACCGCCCATCGAGGTCGGGCTCGATGGAATCTCGCGGAGCTCTTGTGGTCGCCGAAGGGGATACTGAAGAAGGATACGCGGGGGAGGGAAAGGGGCGTAGGAGTGCGCGCGGAAGGCGTTGGGATGATAGGGGTGTGTGGCAGGGACAACTGTAGGGAGAGGGAGGGGTACTGAAGGGTCCGAATAAGCTTAGCATGGGCGGGTGGGCGGGCAGGAGAGGGAGGGTGTCCTGTTAGCGGGGTTCATGACTTTGTTCACGTCATTACGGGGTTACAGAGGAAGCGAATGACAATCCCCACCAGCTTTAAAGTTCCTTCAGACACGCGAGGCCAATTATAGCCCACCTTTTGGCTCGTGGTGGCATAGCCCTGTGTTGGCCCGAGGCACTAAATACTGCATGACCCGGGCATGTTCGGCGCTGCCCGGGATATTCCGCCAGAGTTTTTAGGAACCCTTCCATTTAGCTCGAATTTCTGCTCTTTAATAATAAATTCGACACAATTAGGTACTTTACCTCGGATGTAATTAACCGATAGTAATATTCTATGAATTAGATAAACAATAGGGCTAGTGCTCTGCATTGAAAGAGTTGGCATTTTTTTCTGACAAGTTTATTCCTTTTTTTCTATATAATTTATGTATTTTTCCCCGTATAGAACCGACGCAGACGGAGAAATTCTGAACATGTTCTTCACGTGTTTTACC
>BOPN01003152.1:142579-147579 GCA_017312705.2 Penaeus japonicus | reverse complement strand
TCTTAAGCTTTCCGTTCTGGTAGATGCTAATGAGTTGGTTTGAAAAGGGCCCAATTTGTGATTCTTTGGAAACCGTCTGAATATGCGTCAAGCGATGTCCCCTAAGTGCAAAATATTTTTCCTTCATGTTTGTTTCTCGTTTGATTCTTTATAAATAATTAGCGGCATTACTAGAGACATTCTTGTTTTCCAAAAGTTTGCGATCTTTTTCCGAGCAAAATGTTTTCTGAACTGTCTGTTTCCCTAGACTTCAGGCGGACTTTTCTTTATTAGTACATCGTCTTATAACACTTTTTTTACTTCCCTTCAGGTATAGGATAATCTCTAACACGCCCTGGCTGTATATAAACAACTTTTATGAGTTCCCAGATGCATTAGAGTGAACATTAGCCATAAACAAACCATGTGAGCGATACTTTGTCACACATTATCGTCGAGCTCATATTTCCCTCAATAGCAAAATGACAGGACAAACATGGTACATATTTCACAAGCTTTCTTCCATTCAAAAGATGTTTCTAACTCAATCAAAAGCAGTTTGTATATCCAGTCATTCAGTTGGGTGTGTTGACTGAACTGTATTGTCGTTCCACATGCTAATCTGAACCCTAGTGTCCGAAGCACTAAGGGCTATGGTGACAAACAGAAGTCGCAGCGTATTGGACCTTACTGCGGCCTTTCAATACAGGAGGAATAATGCCCAGGGGCTAGGCACTACGTTCTGAATAGATGGTAGCAAGTGGAGGTAAGATTTTTGGAATACCAGTGTCGTATTTTTGTTTCGCCTCTCACGATGCTACCAAATGCAGTGTCTTAAATGCTAAACAGTTAGGTGACGATAACTGCCGAATGATTACAATGTCATACACGATCGTTCTTTTTATTAAAGGAATCATTTGACGGCGAATAATAGCGTGCATGGATACCATTGAAACTTATCTTACCTCTCGCAACACCGACTCTCAAAAGGAAGATTTCAAGACTTGCGCTGAATAGCCTGAAAAAGAAAGGATCTCCCTAATTATATAAACAGTTTATCCAGGGCGTATCAATTTCTCAATAGTAGCGGGTCTAGAGAAAAGGATGGCAAGGAAGGTGGGGAGGATGTGGCGGGGGGGTGGGGGGGTGAGAGAGAGGATGGGGGATGCATAGAATAAGAGGGGGAGGGGAAGATGGAGAGTCAGAACTGTATTGCAGAGGAAGAGGGAAGCCGAGAAAAGAAAATGATGGAGGAGGCAACGAGGAAACAGTAGAGTGAGCCAGAGGGCGAAGGGATACGCGGAGGGAAGGGAGGACGGGCCGGAGAATAGAAGGAGGTGGGTAAAGAGGAGAATAGAAGGAGGTGGGTAAAGAGGAGAGAATAAAATCGGCAGCCAGCGCCTACGGGGAGGTGTGTCGTTGTTGAGTGTTGGGGAAGATCAAAGATAAAGAACAAGAAAAAGGAAGGAAGTCGCGGAACAGGAAGGGAGTGCACCAGAGAGTAGAAATTAGAGAGAGGTGGACACAGGAAGGGGGGGGGGGGAGGGAGAGGGAGAGTAAGGGGGGAGGGGGGCAGAGAGAGGGACGGGGGAGGTAAAGTTGGGCGGCGGAGGTAAAGGAAAATTAGTGTAAAAAAAGGGGGTAATTGAAATAGAAGGAAGGGTCGGAAAAAAAACATTGATGCGAAGGGAGAATTGAAAGACTTAAAGAAAGAAAAGCATACGAGAGAAATTATTCTGTTCATGAAAAAAAAAAAAAAAAAATCAAGCAGAGTTCCATAATACGAATTGGGATAATGAAATGAAAGCAGAGAAAATATTTACTCCGCTTCGAATAGATAAGACATTGAAGGGAGTAGACCTGAAGTGTTTGCAGGTGTTTACAGATGTCATATATCAACAGTCGCTAACAAAGAAAAATAATCCAGTGCAATTTGCAGAAGGAGGAACTTCGCAAAACCTATAATTGGAAGTACTAATCACTGAAAACTATTGACCATTTCAGTTTAATTTTAGAATAATTAGAAATTACACACAGATATAGACGATCGCACATGCACAGTTAATGAGCAAATATATTACAATTTTTGCATAAACAAAAAAAAGAAAAAAGATATGTAAATTACGATAATAACAGATCATTACGGATAATAACCTGTCGCATTAAAAGCTTAAATGTTCGATGCGCTTTGTAAAAAGAATGATTCAATGGCGACAGATGTGGTATGAATTCACACTTTTAATTACCAACTGTCGATTAATTAATTACACCGTGATAATAGAATAGCAGAAGTTTCATCATTGATTTGCAACAAATTAGCGGTGATTTTATAACAACAGATTGTAATAACGCCATCAGTCACCGCGCTCAGAGCCGGAATATAATGCAATTGTAAATTGCAGATTTATATGTGTATTAATATTACTGCTTTTATGTGTGTTTTCTATTATTACTATCATTATTACTTCTGTCCTTTTATTTCTGATATTTTATTACAACTGAAAACAATTCAAAGAAATGTTGCTAACTATCGGAAAATATTAATGTAAATGTAGATGCAGATTATATTGTATATCTTTAGTTGCATTGATATATTTTGTGACTATACTATATTATACTTCGTTTTATAGTTTGTGGCAACTTTGCCATCATCATCGTCGGCGTCAATATTAGCATCAGTGGTATTATCATCATTATTACGGTCATTATCTTCATCACCATTATCTTTATTATCAATACTATTATTGGGATTATTATTGTCTTTTTTATGATGCTAGTATTATCATTACTGTATGTCATATCAATGGTAAGACAATTATGATATATTAATGATAATATTTATGATAGCAATGATAATGATAATGATGATTATAATAATAATAATAATAATAATAATGATAATAGTATTATTATTTTTAGCATGATAAGTGTAAAGATAATAATAATGATGATGATATTAATAGTGATGATGATGATAATAAAAGTGATAACTGATAACGAATTGTAACAATTATCATCATTATCATTGTTGCTATCATTGTCACTATAGTTGTTATTATTATTGTTACTTTTATTATCATCATTAATATTATCATCATCATTGTTGTTATTGCTGTTGCTGAAGTTATCAATATCATAATTATTATAAGCACAATTCCATATTTAATGATATTTAATGATATTATATATACATTATATGATACCTAAGAATATTAATATTTAGTAATATTATTATCATAATTGTTATTGTAGTTCATATCATCATTGTCATTATCATTGTCATTGTCATCATGTTTTTAATTTCTATTATTATTTTTATCATCCTTATGATCATTATCATGGGTGTCATTATTAGTATATGTATCATCATTTTCATTATCAATATTATTTATTCTATCATTATCATTATCTTATCATTACTGTAATTATCATTATCTCATCATTATTATTAATATCATTATCATAATTAACATGGTTATGGTTATCATTATTACTTATTATCATCATTATTATCATAACCATTATCATTAATATTATTATCATCATATCATTATTGTTGTTGTTGTTATCATTATCATTACTATTATCATTATTATTAGCATCATCAACAATACAACAACTACTACTACTGCTACCATCCTAGGTAGTAGTATAATCATTTCGTTTTGATCATCATAATGTTTACTAATATTAATTGTAATCAAGGTTAGTGTTTAGATTATCATACAAGTTCTATCCGGGCATTATTCCTTACGTCATTCACCCTCCGAGAGAAAATAAATTCCCTATGGACTTCTACGTATTTGTTTTTTTAGCCTGCACCGAGCCCGAGCCTGCAGTCCCTCTGATGGTCTGTCTAGCCTACATCCCTCGTGCGACCATCCTCTCCGACCTCACAGACCTTCATCACCACCACCGTCACCACCAAGCTACCATCAGCAGCACCATCAGCAGCGGTCAAAACAGCAATGGGCAGCCACCTCGTAAGCTATTGAACCCTCGGGGAGAACGAACAAATAAGGGTGTTCGAGCCTTCGCTTCTTTCAATATGGAGCCAAAGTCGGATGCCTCAGGGGGTCCGGAGTTTACAGAGCGCCTCTACCGGTTATTGTTCGCTCTGGCCTCCCGACGCCGCCGACCGGACCCTTGAATGTCTTTCGATCACGGTAAATAACTTGTGGCCCCGAAGCTGGCCTGTGTGCTGTAATTGCGCATCTGCTCTCGAGGCGGGAAGGTAGATAGACATTCACATAAAGCGATGTATACTTCCCTCGCCGCTAGTTCAAGATGTGAAGTAAATATCAGACAAGTTTAAGGCGCATGTCAATATTATGATAACCTTCGTTTCCCCTACGGCAGGTGATCCCATTCTGAGCAGAAGTAAACTTCGCCTCTACCGGCCCGTGTTTAGGGACACCCCTCCGCCCCTGAAGGTTTCAATTGCTCGGATCATAGGAAAACAAACGCAAGAAGTTGTTTGAATCAAAGGGAAACAAGCGTACAACAACTCGTCGATTACCACGTGGCCCCGTGGGAATTATCCAATTTGGGAAAAATAAAAGAGCCATAGTTCTACCTGGCAAACTTTTTGAGGCCTGAAGGGTTATCCAAGGCTCCTCCAGCAGATGGATTTTGCTGATGAAAATAGACTTGCAAAATCATGAAAAAGAATGTTTGAAGAAGCAACGGCGTTCCTTGGTACTTGAGGAAGCGGAACTCTTTACCTGATTCTCACAGAGAAGCTGGCTCTGTGGTCATTGTGAAGCGGTTCGGTCCCTCTAGACGGCGAAGCACCATACGTGTAGAGGAGCTCCGGGGAAAGGCCCACAGTTACCTCAACATTGCCTTGAACTAAAAAAAAAATATTATATAGAAGATCAAATGGTTAAGATTTAAGAAATAAAAGATAAACAAATGTTAAGAAAAGTAAGACTAATAAAACGTAATGATAATATTGATAGCGTTGATGATAATGATAATTCTTGAAATCATGATAATAGTAATGGTAGTAACAATAATAC
>BOPN01003152.1:120079-122579 GCA_017312705.2 Penaeus japonicus | reverse complement strand
CAATGTGGCCATTGAACTCGGCCGGCTTTCGGGCGTGGATGGTGAGGCGCGGGCGTTCGAGTGCAGGAACCGCTTCAGTCTCTCGGAATGAAGATATTAATCATTTCTGGCGTTAGAGAGGCCATCCTGACGCAGATGTTAATTTATTGGTTAGAGCCTCCACGTAGGTATTGCACGGTAGGTAAATATGGCTGACGAAATGTTCACCGGGAGATGAACAGGAACCAAGATTTTCCTATAGGGTAAGAAATATCACAGGCTAATCTACTCTATCATTTATTATGTTTTCACTGATCACTTATCACAAAATCAAATAAAACTAACCTAAACTGATCAAATCTGTATGAGATACGTCTTTATCAACCCCAGGACATTACGTATGTCAAGATGCAAAACTAATTGAAGAAAATATTATTCCGATTGTCGAACCGTTAGTTTCAGAGGATTGAAGATAAGAAGAAAAATCACAGGTTATAAATTTAATGTATATTTTTTCTCCAATTCATGTGTTTTGCCCACTTATCTCCCCCCACTTTCGTGAAAGTTAAGAACCGTCGACAGGAGTGAGTGTAAATCTTGCGTATGTTGTCCCCGCGCCAGGTCACTGCGGGTCACATAATCTCTGTCGGCCATAAACCACTATGACCGCGACACCCCTGATAGGCCGCCACTAAACCACATTCCCGTATTAATCAAGGCCGGCAATAAGTCAGGACTCGTTACGCCCGTGTAATGAATTTATGGTCATCTCGGACTGTACAATGTATAATGCTGAATGACTCTAATAAGAAAGCGCCAGGGTGTGCTTGGGTTACAGGGAGGGGAGGAGGGGGGAGGGGGGAGAGGCCGTTTGTCTCTCGAGCTCAGCGGTGGAGCTTCACAGGCTAGATCTGCGGCAGCTTTATTGGCATCTTCCCTCAGACACGTGTGCAGCTCCCTGTGAGATAATCTCGTGTATGTATATTATTTTTAGGCATAGGGGTTTGCTAGGGCCTATTGTTTTGCAATGGCCATACTTATCTTAATGTTACTAGATGCATAAGACGACATTACCCAAGGAGATACGTAAGTAGATTATCCGGCAGGTTGGCACGTACCAAAATCAGGAATGAAAACATAAATGACCAAAAAAATGCAGTTCGGTTGAACATCTGTATACAATCATTTTTCCTGGGAACCTGAAATTAGTAAGAACTGTATAAAAGTCATTACATTAAAATCTGCACTCAGCTTATCAGTACAATTTCATCACCAGATTTAGGTTGGGCTAAGATATCATTCACACTTCGAATCGTACAACCTCCTTCCTATGTTATTTTAATGAAAATGACATGAGGGAATTAAATTCTGATAAGTCCTATACTATTTTGGAAACATACCCCCTCCCCCCTCTACACCTCGAAAGCATAAACGCAATATAGGAAACCAAGAAATACCGCCCAATTTAGTAAGGAATGCATGTCACTCATTAATCTCCATGATGGTATGATAACCCAGAGAATTATGACAAGTGATATAAATCATAAAAATGTAAGCAATTATCTCGTAGCACACGAATAGGGATGATGTACTACTGGGCGAAATGATTAGATATATGTTTATGTGATCAAAGATGATATGAGTTGGAATGTTATATATATATCACCTGTTTACATCTAGAATATTTATTGTCTTCAAATGGAACTTTGACAGTAGTGGTGAGGATATATCATAAAAGAAAGGGAGTTGGAGATCTTTCGCTTCCACACCTTTTAATATATCAATTCAAATTTTGCTATCTAGAGAAACAATTTCAGTAGTTTTATAATGGCTTCTAAACATGCGATAACTGTGATTTCATATTCATTGACTCTAGATTGTAATATTTTTTTTATTGGAATCATTAGTGCTTACAAGTAAATTTATCATAAAAAGGTTTATGTGAATAGAGAGGGGGTGGGGCTAAAAAAAAAAATAATAATAATAATAAATAAATAAGTAAGTAAAAATAAAAAGTTGTTGAAGCACGATTTTTTTTTTTTTTCTTTTTTTTTTTTTTTTGACGGGGGAGGGCTGCCATCTTATAACCGCAAGCTAAACATTGGACATCCCATTATATAAGTTATTTGAGCTCACAAAAAAAAGAATCTCCCAGCTGAAAATAAAGTAAGGACGTTCAGTACAAGGACTGATTTTTACCTTTTTCCTTACCTCACGATGGAAGAAATGGCAATAATTGATAATTTGATTTTTTTTTTTTTTCAATTGGACGTCGTTAGTCTCTGCGGGATGTTTTCTGGCCGAATAGTCCAGTCCGAGGGGAAAATAATTCCTCTTTATGTGGATTGAGGAGGATTTGAAATTTCCCCACTTCATTCGTCCGAGGAAGGCGAATTGAATATGAATATGATTTAGTACATAAAACGAAAACATTGATTCTGTGTAATGTGTTATAATCATAACTTTTAATTAGTTTATTAAGCAATTACTCCGTTGTGTATTTTTACATTTAGAATACAGT
>BOPN01003152.1:95079-102579 GCA_017312705.2 Penaeus japonicus | reverse complement strand
TGCAATACACCTTGACTTTTAAAATTCTCTTTCAGTAACTCATTATAAAATTATAGCCATTTTTGTGTATTATTTAATTGAGAGACATGTGTCATATTAGAGACTCTATCAATGCTGCAGCTGAATAAAATTGTAGTATAGGGTCCATATCAGCTCATTATTTTCTTTATACTCGGTGTTATAGAAGTATTGCTGTTTTATGGGAGAACAAAAATCAAATTTACTTTTTCATATTCGTGTACTGTCATGAACAAATACGAAACATATGGCCATTCACAATGACGATAATATGAAGAGGTAGGGTAGAGGAAAGAAACCTGTGCTTATGACTGCAAGTGCCACTGTAAAAGGTATTCCTATTGGCTCGAGTATGCTGTACACATTTGGCATGGTTTGAGTCCCCTTCCTCTTCTCATTCCGCCTGCACATTCTTCATCTGCATTACTATAGAGCAAGAGGTCAGCAACTTGCTGCGTTAATACTCTATAAAGAGATTGCTTGCTAGAGACCTTGGATGGGTGCCATTCAAGGCTCTCTCTCATGCTAGTGCTGGAAGAAATTGGTGCCATTTATGTTTTGGATGCTTAATATTACAGCAATTATAGTAATTATGACTGCAATTGTCATCATCACTCACTCATTACTCATAGCATAATAAAATAACAGTGATTCAAAATCCCCCAACATCATGTATGTCATGATGCCCGTTGTCAGGCCAAAGCTCCTATATCATGTGTCACGACACCCGTACGCAATGGGTTAAAATAGAAAGAGGGAACTGAATAACGTTGTATATAGAGAGAGCCAAAGATCTTAAAATTAAAACTTAATGTAGAAAGAGACTAAAAACAAATTTTCTCTTGATTGAGTTCAAAAAGCGAGGATGTTATAATATGGAAATAATTCAATAAATATCATCTTAAAACATCTAATGGAATATTAAATGAGATCTTGTGAAAAAGAATATAATGAATCAAGGAAATTGCAAAATCAAAAACTTGTATTAAACTAATTTTCATTTATTCTCAACAAATGCAACAAGGAGTTAATCTGGCAAGAACCAAATTAACTTTTTCAAAAAAATACATTCATTTAAATCTTAAAAAATAAAATAGCATCTCAGATATTAAACTTAAAAGCTAGTGAAACATGAGATAGTATTTTAACCCTTTGTTGTGTATAAATTCCATGTCTGGATATATTCCACTTTTACTTCTTTTGGAATAACTTTAACATTTATAAATTCCTCGACAAAGTGAAAAATCATATTCTTAGTTAGAATCAATCAATTATGGTAATACTTTCCTGTCAGGATGTGAATATCTTACTGTACATAGAACCTAAGGAGGTGCATCACAATATTTGTTTTATTGACTGATTTCTCTTATTAACAAAATGAAGCAAAAGAAGTGCTGCAGTGAAACTATTCAGTTATTAAAGTCTTTTGCTATAGATTGATATGGCATAACTTAGTACAACGAGTTTTGAATCAAAATAAATAATTAAGGGCTGTGTTTAGGTCTGTAATGACATCACTTTGTTTAAACAAGTCACATGATTTAGTTACACTCAAGAAAGGGTTAATCCTTAAGTATTCAAGAATATGAAATAACTCTAGACTTATTCATGACTAGCATAGCACAAACCAAATATCTTGGAAAGGTTAAGATGTCCCCATTTTTATGTAGCCTACATCACTGTATACAAAAAAGTGTTTTCTTATGTGTAAAATCTAAGGTAACAAGGTCTGACAGACACAGAACAGCAATACAGTTGTACATCAAAACATAAAATTTGAGACATTTCAACATTAGAAGAAAGATAAAATGTCTATATAAAATGCACAAGGGCATATACACATTCTGCTTTCCTTTGCTCTTAGTTCAGGCAGCACAATAAAAAATGGCTAAAGGGTTGCATTAGTACAGGCAACTAGCATTAGAAGCCAGTGTGCATTTATATCTCCTACCTGATTTATATCATTTAATATATTACTGCAGAAATACTGTATTGGCTTTTAAACATGCAGTTACCATGTCATTCCTGATATGAGTAAGTACCCCTAGTTAAGTGATCTATACTTGCTTATCATAAAGAAATTTCTTTTCTATTAACATATTTAAATAAGTCTTGAAAATGCTTTCCAAGTCCAACACATTATCCAGTATAAATACTTTATAACAAACATTTGTGAAACATTGACAAGTGGCTCAACTTTGCCATTATTTTTTCCAGCAGTGATCTTAAGAAAATCACACACTACTTTATCTTGAAATCTTTACACTAATCTTTGTCTCCCAAACTAGGATATCCTTTTGTCCACAAAAGGAAATATACCAAGGAATTTCATTAGCATCTTACAAACTCATAACTTCCTACCATTAAAATCTATTATCATTATTTAAAAAAAATGAAATGATAGTGAAAATTGTAAATCACCACAGGTGATTGAGGTCTTGTAAAGGCTAGT
The DNA here is from genome assembly GCA_017312705.2 of Penaeus japonicus. Taxonomy (NCBI): domain Eukaryota; kingdom Metazoa; phylum Arthropoda; class Malacostraca; order Decapoda; family Penaeidae; genus Penaeus; species Penaeus japonicus. The sequence goes on along the minus strand of BOPN01003152.1, from coordinate 100,109 downwards.
TTTTGATGTTTCCTCAAGTGCAAAATTGAAAGACAATTTTTTCCTTTGTTTTTCTTTTTTACAGCATAAGGTGATTCATATATGCATACTTTGCAATTATAAGTACAGTAGTTCATTATCAGATAATGGCACTTGCAAGAAATGTTCATATTTTACTACTTATGTTTAATGGTATGATTTTTAAAAAGAATAGCTGAGTAAAGTTCTTGCCCTTTTACTTCTGCTATTCAGAATTTTTATTTTCACATCCATTTCATTCAGTGGACTATAGTATAGCCAGGACTATCCACTATCAAATTATCAAATGCAAACTATATCAAGAAAGTCTCAACAGTTTCCACTGTGCCACAATTCATCCAATCCATATGAAATGCTTTACAAGAAATACATTAGAAACTTCTTACAAGTCTAATTTTGCTGTTCATGTATGTTACATAAACAACAATTAATAACAGATCTACATAATCCAAGCTCTGTGAGACCTGAGATGATCAATTTTAAGATATAGATTATCATAAGTGAACATTTCTACTTCTAAAGAAATGACTGACAAAAAATCACCAAGTGAACCTCAAATCTTGAATCATTGTTTTTAAATGCAGCTGTGTGATCCATCTCACAGAATATCAAGAAAAACATGGACTGTTACATAAATGGAATTACACTTGAAAAAAATATGTTAACATAGTGGTGGTGGTAAACTGATATATTTAAAACTGTTGTCTTGTGCTATTATCTGCCCTGTTAAATTACAACTACTACAACATAAATTCTTTGCTGACATTTAAAACTTGTATAATATATACACACTATAAATTACAGCCATGTATATTGACAGTAAAGATTATATTTACAAGAACTTAAACATGATTTAGGAAGAACTTATTCTGTAGCTGCAGTCTATTGAAAGGTTATATTTACTTGATTAATCAGGTGATCCTGCAAAGTTGTTTCCTAACACTTAATTATATGTGTATATATATATATAGTCCTTATACATCCAGAAAAACATGGATAAGGATCATCTCCAAAGATGGTCTTTATTTCATCACTAAAAGTCCAGAAAATAGGTAATTTGAAGCTTAGTTGTGTGTTTGGCTGCACAAGTGCATGTGTTTGAATGAAAGTGAAGATAAAGAAAAATTCACTAAGATCACAAGGCAAACATACAAATACTAATTTACTTCATTTGATTAAATCTGTTCATATATAAAGTTATGCTTTAATTTGTTTAAGCATAGCTAATGCAGCCATTACCATAGTTGGAAAATAAAGGTCAACATTTGTATGAAATGATTTCAGCCTCACTAGTTATAAAAGTACTGTATTAATTTGTTCACCAGCTACTCACTAATTTTAAAAATCATAAAATCATATGTAAATCATTTTTTAAACTAAATATTCAGTACTGAGATATGTCTTCAGCATGTATGCATATGAGAAGCTTAAATGTAATTACTTAAAAAGGAAAATATTAAGGAAAGAACATCTGAAAATTAAGGAATGTTTGCTAAATGTTTAATTCAGGAACATAAGCTGTTCATTCAACTAATTCTGAATACAAATCCTGAATAAAAGTCCAAACAAAACATCAAAATTCAGATTCGTGAAGAACAACTGAAAAACCATACCTCTCATTTCATTTTAACCCACTCACGCCGGATGACGTGCTGACACGTTTCGTGGTTTTCGCGTCCGACGCCGCCGACGAGATATCTGGCCAAGGCCGGCGCTCGGGGTGAGCGAGCGGGCAGCCCAGGCTCGCGGCCCGTGCGCCCGAGAATCTCGAAGCGTTCGGATGATGCGTTCGAAAACCTCGGTATAGCGACCGTGCAAAGCCGGAATGGCCCCGGCGTGAATGGGTTAAGAAAGAAAGAATGAAAAAAAAAAAAAAAAAAAAAAAAATGAGGAGTCAAAAATTGGAAAGTCATCATTAAAAATTATTTGTAAATCTACATCACTCAATTATGAGAAATTCTTCTAGGCACATAGAGAATAAAGCAGGAATTTTGTAGCGCTAATTACTTCAAAAATAGTTCTTCGATAACGTATAGTGAGATCCATTGTTGTACAAGTCATTCTGCATATTTCTATTCATATAGATCTGTGTAAGTATTTTACAAAAATAAGAAAATCATTTGCACATGTGAATAAACAAATATGCAAGAAAAGAATATACAGTATCTCTCAGAAGAGAAATTACAAAACACAGAGTACATATAAAAATTAATAGTAAACCCTGAGCAAACTCTGAAAATATTTCTCGTCTTACTCAATACTACAGTGTTCATAACCATGTGATTTATAAGCAATACAAGTCTAAATATCTGATATATCTGATATGGAGACATTAAACCTGATACCATGACATGAGCATGTTTGTTGAGAACAGAGCAACAAAGGGAAATTCAGGAAAATACATGAATATGCCAATGGCCTTTTCGCTTTACTGCTTCATCGGGGCAGTAAAGCGAAAAGGCCCTCGGCATAACTGTGCGTTTCCCTTCGTTGTTTTGTTTTCAACTTGTTCAGCATGAATCCCTCACATGATTTACTAGCAACTGAAAGCCAAGCTAGAATCAAGTAAAGATAATTGCATATTCATAGATGCAGTAAATAATTAATTGTAACACATTGCTTTATAACATTGTTTTTTGTCAATTCATGTTTCAATAAACATCAAAACCGTTTTTGTGCCTAAACTGATTTTCCCTACTGTCTTTGATTTATTTTGCAAGTTTTGCTTTGGTAAAAAATTGCTTCGTAATAATATATTCTATATTTTTCCAGTCAATAATGATAATAGTGCATATTAATATCCTTACTATAATTACCATTGCCCTTATTATAACAATCACTATCAATAATAATCAATAATAATGAAAATTAATTATCAACAATAATAATGTTTAAGGGATGAACTAATATGATATTTACCAGGTTGACCAACCAAGGGACAAATTAATTCAGGCTGACACAAGGAGTGGTGGTTGTATATTACTACCACTACATTTACCTAAGCATCATGATTTTAATTACAATTCTTATTATCACCTTCCAGAATCATAATACAGAGCAGTGTCTTGCAGTTTTATATGGTATAGTCAGCAGAAAAAGTACAATGGCTGCAATTAGCATTGGTATATCATTCTAGTGTATATCAATTAATCAGTTATCATTTCTTTTACTGTATTAACAAAAAATAATCAACATTTTTTAAACTTTGATATATTAGTTTACAAGCTTAAAAAGAATTTCAAGCTAGTTTTGTTTATTTACAGTTGAATGCCAGCATCAATGAATGTATTTCCTCATACAGTATACCTGGCCTAACATACAGATAACGTAACATATATCACATAAGGGACACTTGAAAAAGCACAACATATACAGCACAAATACCTTAACAAAAGTACCACAGTCTCCATAGCTATATACAGCACTCTTTTATCTTTACCCTTCCCTGAAAGAAGTAAGAAGTTTTATAATAACAGTATACGGACAGAAATATTACGACGTCTATGTACATATTCCATTTTTAATGAATAACCGTTAAAAACTTAACTAGTGCACCAAGAATTTTTCCAGATTTTCACATAGCAAAAAGTGAGATTCAGCTTGTTGGAGGGCCTGATAATATTTAATACCATCAAGTTGGAATCCAGGTTGACATAGTATTACACAAGATTGTAACAAACCAAGAAAAAAATTGTATTGTGTGGAAGTGCCATAAATGTGTATCAAAGGGTCACCTCTTTTTTCCCCTTATACTTTATATTACTGAGCAAAGTCTCTATGAATTACTCTTGCATCAGCATTTCTGATATTTGTTGGATATTCAGAGTGTGTTATGTCGTACACAAAAAGTACATGTGATTTATGTGTGCAATATATTCTATAAATAGACAGACAGGTATATATAGATATGATATATTCTCCTTTTGCCTAAACATAATGTCCAAAAAAATTCATTTGTGCACCATTCAAAACATGGAGTCTTTATACATATATATCATAAATGCATGTAATGACACATATCTAAATAATCAACATAATACAGGGATGTTCAGTTACCATGATAAATTGCTAATTATTACAAAACACACGATACTGATTTATTCATACAATGCAAATAATATTGCTCTTTTAGGAAAAGATGACATCAAGTTTATAAACATATGAATTTTCCACCATAGTACACTGGATTTGCTAGTAGATAACCGTCTTTTTCAAATCTGCATTCATGAAATACTCCCTATTCGATTGTGTTAAGAGTATAGCTTTTCATTATCTGTTCTAGGCATCAGTATTTGTGAATATAACCATCATATTAAAATATATTCCACTTTCCCTTGTTATTATCTGAAAAGGAAAAGAAAAATGGCATCCTTACTGTTAGGTTCTAAAGAGTGCCTAGGTAGGGCCACAAGGAAGCAGTAAACTCCTATGACGAAAGCAAAAAAAAAAAAAGTATATTTACCCTGTAATTCCCAAATTACAGTTAGACTGAAGTATGTATTCAAAGAATGAACCTTTCCTACTGCCAGTATTGCAGCATTTTTAAATTGAAAGAAACCACAAAAAAGAATAAATGACATGAAAGAAAGAGACACTGTCATCGAGAGACTTGTTCAGGATACTTTGTGGTATGACAGCAATCCTTGAAGAAAAGTTAATGGAATGGCTTGCACCTTAGTATTCATCCCATATTTTGACTGAATAACAACCATCTCTGCAATATCAAACAAACATCAGACATATTATTCAAATATCAGTGTATCTATAAATAAATATAAACAAACTTCTGATATAACTGCAAACCCATCTTGAATGTCATTCATTGTTCCTAGCCTGATTAATCAATCAACAATTGTGAAAATGTGCAAGGTATAAACCTTTTATCCTTAGTTTTATTTTGGCATTGAAAGAAAAAAGTGTGTGTGTGTGTGTGTGTGTGTGTGTGTGTGTGTGTGTGTGTGTGTGTGTGTGTGTGTGTGTGTGTGTGTGTGTGTGTGTGTAAAATGACATTT